>OY974083.1:19532492-19718312 GCA_963854165.1 Sylvicola cinctus | reverse complement strand
ATTAAAAAGCTTTTGTGGTGAATAAAGTAAAGCTTAAGTTGAATAAAGAGTTTAAAAGCCTATTACGATGCTATTTGCAAAATTATTGCAATGTAATTTAAGCTCTTTAGAAGTTGTAAGTCAGAAAAAGTGATGGTGCATTGATTTAAAGAACGGAAATGCTATTAAAATTAAACTGGAACACGAAAAAAGGCGGATTGCAAATATTTCTATATGCCCTTGGGTCGTATATAAATTGATTATAAAGCTTTTGTGGTGAATAAAGTAAAGCTTGAGTTGAATAAAGAGTTTAAAAACCTATTACGATGCTATTTGCAAAATTATTGCAATGTAATTTAAGCTTTTTAGAAGATCTAAGTCAGAAAAAGTGATGATGCATTGATTTAAAGAACGGAAAAGCTATTAAAATTATATACCCAATAAGGTTATTGATTATTTCTCTGATCTCAGTTATGAAGTGAAACTTAACGATTAATTAAGGTGGGTTTAGATGACTATACCCGATAATACGCCTGGCTGCCAGGCTGCAGCCAGTTCTCGCAGTCGTATGGCTGCCGTCACAGCAGCCAGAATGCCCATATGAAAGCTTTTATAGAGAAGAGAGCATTGAAAGCATTGCGCATGCGCGTCGTACTGGTATTTTGAACATATAACAGATGGCGCTGCGTACATAATGTAGAATCTTCTTTTTTTTTGTACCGCATAAATATACCATAAAAAAGAAATATTAAATGTTAGCTAAATTTCACATTGTAGACAAACCTCCACATCTAAATAGGTATTTTCACTATATCGAACAAATATATACTATGAGTATACAGAAATATACATTGAATGCATCATATTAATTACTTGAATATTAAATTGCTGTTGTTAATGTATATATGAGTGTGCTATATTAGATATACATTACATATGTATATTGATAATGTGATCCACCGAGTGTCGATCAGAGACATCTATTTATACAAATTTTAATTTGGTAGTTTTCTCCGATCGGATGGCGAAATTTTAATTTTTTTAAATTTCTCTGCTAAATTTTTAAAATATGAGCATAATTTTGTGATGACTCTCACAGGTTTCCGATTTGCGGTAAAATTGTAGAAAAATGAGCGTAATTTTGCGATGACTGCCATTCCGTGGCGATCGGGTAAACAAGCGCTTGGCTTGAAAGCTAGGGCCCGAGTAAAAAAGAAAGCCTATACAATTTATCTTTAAAAGTGAGTTGATAGCAAATTTGCAATTTATATAAATCAAGCCCCACTACTTTAAAATATATATTATATGAAACTGTCACATTTTATTGCAAGTATTTAACCTAAGAATTCTATATTTTGTACATACTATAATTTTGCAATCTCTACTACTAAAGTCAGAAAAGAGTGGAACTACCATAAAGAGGGGACATTTTTCATTTGCACCCATAAAAAGTCAAACTGTTTCATCTGCTACCATAAATTTATGGATGAAAAATACACGCGGACATATGTAGAATTGTTTTGGCGGTAAATTTAAATACTTGTGGTGCAAATTTTCGGCGGCAAACGGGAATCTATGATTATGTACATTGAGAATAAAATATTTAGAAGTGAATAAAATGTCGGTGAGTTGCAATTGATAAATTTTAAATTATGTTGTATTAATATAGTTTATTTTTGGGGTTATGTTTTTTTTATAGTATCGAAATGACAATCACAATTTTTTTTCATATCCCTCATACAAAACGATACAATGTTTGACTCTTTGTAAAAGCTACATTATGCACTTGCAACTAATTCTTTTACTTTTTAATTTATATACGACCCCAACGGCATATATATATTTTGGTATTCCGACTTTTTTCGGAAAAAAAGTTGACGATGCTGAAACTTGTGTTGACACCCCCTGAGCCTAAAAAAGTGGTTTAGAAAAAATGTGCAAATGTACGTCCGTACCCCGTACGCCGTACTATGGCGGAAAAAATAAAATTCTAAATTTTTTTGTAAAATATTAGAGAAAAATATAAGAATGAATTTCTTGTTTTTTCAAGGTCAAGTTATTGCCAAATCCAGTTTTTCTTGTATGGGGTTTCGAAAATCGGCCCTACGATTTTCTTTATTTGACAATGATTAATCTTCACGGTATCCTAAACAAAACTGCATATATCCTATATCCCGCTAGATGCTCCTTCTTTTAAAAATTTAGCCGAGAAATATTAAAAAAATTAAAATTTCGCCATCCGATCGGAGAAAACTACCAAATTAAAATTTGTATAAATAGATGTCTCTGATCGACACTCGGTGGATCACATTATCAATATACATATGTAATGTATATCTAATATACCTTTTTTCGTGTTCCAGTTTAATTTTAATAGCATTTCCGTTCTTTAAATCAATGCACCATCACTTTTTCTGACTTACAACTTCATCGTAATAGGCTTTTAAACTCTTTATTCAACTTAAGCTTTACTTTATTCACCACAAAAGCTTTTTAATCAATTTATATACGACCCAAGGGCGTATATATTGTAGAAATATTTGCATTCCGCCTTTTTTCGTGAAAAAAGTGTACGATGCAGAAATTCGTTTTGACACCCCCTGGTCCACAAAAGTGGTCTAGAAAAAATGTGCAAATGTACGTCTGGCCACCATAGGCCATACAACGGAAACTACTGGACCGATTTATGTGAAATTTTTTTGTAAATAAAAAAAAAACTACATCGCAGGGAGAGCGAGGTGTGAATTTATATACGACTGTTGCTTAACTACATTTTAATAAAGCTTTTCGGAGATATGAAAAATGTGACCTTGAAATTTCTGAAAAATATTAAAGGTTTCTGAGATATAAGAAATTTGACCTTGAATTAATCGATTTTGACCTTGAAATGTTCCGAAAATTTTCTTATCTTATTTAATCCTACAATAATATGAAATTTTTTTTTTGGTATTGTGCAAGGTGGCTGAGATAGAAAAGTGGGGTTTGTCCTTGTCCATCCCCTTTTCCGCCAGAAGGAGCATCTAGCGGGATATAGGATATATGCAGTTTTGTTTAAGATACCAAGAAGATTAATTGTTGTGGAAATGAATAAAATCGTATTACCCATTTTTGAGCCCCTATACGAAAAAAAATTCCCTTGGCAATAACTTGACCTTGAAGGATCTTACCTTGAAAAATCCAAGATTCTATTCTTATATTTTTGTCTAATACTTTACAAAAAAATTTCATACAAATCGGTCCAGTAGTTTAGAAATTTTGTTTTTCCACCATAGCACACCATTTTTCTATAGTACGGCGAACGGACGTACTTTTGCACATTTTTTCTAAACCACTTTTTTGGACTCAGGGGGTGTCAAAACGAGTTTCTGCATCATCAACTTTTTTTCCGAAAAAGTCGGAATACCAAAATCTATATATCCCAAGGGCATATAAATTAAAAATAAGAATGCAATTCTTGTTTTTTCAAGGTCAAGTTATTGCCAAGTCCTTGTTTTTCTATCTCTATCTATTAATCTTCAAGGTATTCTAAACAAAACTGCATATATCTTAAATCCCGCTAAATGCTCCGTCAAAACTCAGAAATTTCAAGGTCACATTTTCCATATCTCCGAAAAGCTTTATTAAAATGTAGTTAAGCAACAGTCGTATATAAATCAACTCAATACAAATCGCTCTCCCTGCGATGTAATATATTTTTTTTTTTTTGGTACAATTTAATGACTGGTGTTTTTATAAAACCCCTTACAACATTGATTGTTGGAACAGAAGTCTTTAGAAGTCGAGCATTAACATTGTTGTATTGTGTTCTTATTTAAGAAACGTTTTATATAATTATTTGTGTATACGTGTGCTATCAAATTGGGTGATTAAATGAAATTAATTGAATTGATTTTATACACCTGCATAGGTCTTGTTTTAAGTGATGGTAAGTCGACATCAATTAAATATTGCATTAAATGTGCTACTATTTGTTAACATGATATCATTTCAAAGTGGTCAAACTGACTATGTGCATGCCCTCTGAGGTCATCACTCATCACTTGTTTACTTTGCATCTCATTCCGTTTTATTGATGTTCTTTTTCAATGTCGTTGTTGTATGGCGTAAATATTATACAGTTTCAATATTTCAATGAGTAATTGCGGGGATTTTGCGAATCCCAAAAGTTTTGTAAATACTTGATGAATCCTAAGAACTTTACTATTTATTATTATCTTCTCATTATGTGTTCTGGATATTATATCAGACAGTTGCTGCCCCGTTATATCCACTAGGGATGAATGGAACGGACGGTCTGCGGATGAAATTGCCTACCTGACGATTCCGGTAGTGTATGTCGTTATTCAACACACGGTAACAGCTACATGCTCTACTGAGGCTAAGTGTGCAGAGACTGTGCGAAACATTCAAGCTTATCACATAGATGAAGCGAAATTTGGTGACATTGGCTATAAGTGCGATTCCTCATTATTTCTTTTATCTTTTTGCAATTATAAGTCGGTATTTAATTTCAGCTTCTTGATTGGAAATGACGGCATAGTTTACGAAGGCCGTGGATGGCATAAAGAGGGTGCCCATACATACGGCTGGAATAAAAAGGCGATTGGAATTGCTTTCATCGGAGACTTTGAATGTGAGTTTTAAATAAATGTTAAAATTAAGTCTTACTCTATTGTCGTCAATAATTTTAGCTGAACTTCCATCACAAGCTGCCCTGGACGCTGCTAAAGATTTGCTTAAGTGTGGTGTGGAAAAGGGGGAGCTTAAAAAGAGATACATTTTGTTAGGGGCACGTCAAGTACAAAGCACTGAGAGTCCAGGACTTAAACTTTATCGTGAAATTAAGAAGTGGAAAAATTGGGTATTGAAACCTTGAAGGTTTTTAACAAAGCAATTAGTTGTTCGTTACAAAAATTATTTACAAGCATTTAAATAAAAAATAAAAATTGTATAGTTTGGATTTAGATTTCAATTGCCTAATTTTTATTGGTTCCCACTCATGTGAAATTCTGTATGTAAAAAACACAGTAACTTAAAGGACTCAAAGTAGTGAACAGCAATAATTTGTAATCCATCCATCTGATCCAATTCGTTCCTGTTTACGCGTAACCATACTTCTGCAACACTGTGTCGAATGGTGCTGTCGCTGTCTTCACGTTGGCGCGAGCCTTTTGGGTCAACTGCTTGCTAACTTTAACGCGTCCCAATTGCAACATAAGCTTAGCCTTACGCTTGCGCTCCAAATTTTTAACTACATCCTGGTAGTGCCAGCCGATCTCGTGTGAGATACGACCAACACGACAGTACTTGCGATCACTGCGCAGGCACAACACACGCAGAGCTTGAGGCACACACACGCGACGCTTGCGGTCGTATGGTGGTGGGATACCGTCACACACACGCAGACGCCTGAGGGCTTGTTGGCCGTGGATGGTTTTGTGTGGGATCATGCCACGGACTGCCTTGTAGAATACTCGACATGGGGCGCGAAAATGGAATGGACCACGCTCTGGGTTGACGTTACAGCGTTTGCGGAGGTAGGCCAGGTACTTGACCTTGTTCCTGGAAAAAGAATAACATAATATTTATTAGAAGATCCCTTTAAAAATTTAACTAAATTTAAACGACTAAGTTGCGTTTACTATGGCGGAAAAAATAAAATTCTAAATTTTTTTGTAAAATATTAGAGAAAAATATAAGAATGAATTTCTTGTTTTTTCAAGGTCAAGTTATTGCCAAATCCAGTTTTTCTTGTATGGGGTTTCGAAAATCGGCCCTACGATTTTCTTTATTTCACAATGATTAATCTTCAAGGTATCCTAAACAAAACTGCATATATTCTATATCCCGCTAGATGCTCCTTCTGGCGAAAAAGGGGGGTGGACAAAGACAAACCCCACTTTTCTATCTCAGACACCTTACACAATATCAAAAAAATTCTTTCAGATTATTGTAGAATAAAATAAGATAAGAAAATTTGCAGAACATATCAATGTCAAAATTTTAAAACTCAAGGTCATATTTTTATAATGAAAATATGTAATTAAAAAACTGTGTGTTTTAGGGTACTATGATGTTGTACATTATTGCTAATTGCAATAAAAGTACCGATTTCGGACAAAAACCAAGGTCAAAATTCAGAAATTTCAAGGTCACATTTTCCATATCTCCGAAAAGCTTTTTTAAAATGTAGTTAAGCAACAGTCGTATAAAAATTCACACCTCGCTCTCCCTGCGGTGTAGTTTTTTTCTTTTACTATTTAAATAAAAAATTTCAAGGAAATCGCTCTAGTAGTTCTGAAATGTAACATACAATTTTACCTGCGTTTTTTATCAATTATACGGCCTTGAAGTATCTGACCTTGAAAAATAAAAAAAACGCCGTTTAATACCTTACCAAAAAATTTCATGGAAATCGATCCAGTTGTGGGAATCGATTTGTCATTATTCAATTAATAATGTGGTATAGGAATCAACCAGGCTTCTGTTTACATAATCGAAATTCAAATGACGGTGAAACTATATACGGAGTCTTTACGAGATTTTACACACGTATTTATCAGCATTTGGAAAGCAACAAAAGCGAATGAAACGCGAAAACGATGAAAAATCGCGGTTCATGAAAATATTGACTCGTTTCTAAAATAATTTCGGAAATCGATTTGGCAGTTTATCTATTCGTAGGAAACATATTGCAAAAAATTCCGCGAAAATACCGTTATTTTCGGCGATACTATCATCCGGCTGAAACTTTAAATGGGATCGCATCGAAATTTTTTACACGTATTTTTCAACATTCCAAAAGTATTTTGGAAACGCGAAAATAAATCGAGAAAACTGCGAAAAAAATCGCGGTCCTCGAAAAAATTATCGCGGGAATCGATTTTCCAGTATTTGATTAGTAAAAAAAACACTTCTCAAGGAAATCTGTTAATAACTCCGCGACTTTCCGCTTTAATAAAGTTTGTCTAACACATATAATAGAAAGGACCCATTTTTGAGTACGAAAAAAAATTATTTTTGCAATAAATTGACCTTGAAAAATCGAAGATCCTATTCTTATATTTTTGTCTAATACTTTACAAAAAAATTTCATACAAATCGGTCCAGTAGTTTAGGAGTTTTTTTTTTCCCACCATTTTTCTATAGTACGGCGTAAACCGTACACTGTACGGCTAACGGACCTACTTTTGCACATTTTTTCTAGACCACTTTTTTGGACTCAGGGGGTGTCAAAACGAGTTTCTGCATCATCAACTTTTTTTCGAAAAAAGTCGGATTCCAAATATTTCTATATACCTTTGGGGTCGTATATAAATTAAAAATGCTACGGAATCGAAAACATTATAAATAAGAAACACCATTAAAACAAATGTTTGCATAATAATTGTCATCATTTTCAATGTTTACCTTGATTACAATACATAAAAACTTGAAAAATAGACATTCTTTTATCAAACATTTATGATATTAAAGATTATGAGTACTTATTAAAAACTGTTTTAGAAAACAACATATTGTGTCCGAGCTACGCACGGGCTCCTCCGCTGGTTATAAATAAAATTAAAAATATAATTTAAAGCATTTCTTTATTTTGAATGCAAATTATATGTACACCAGACACCACCCCGTAACCGTCTCCACGTTGGTATCCAGGATGGATAACCATGTTGATATCAACCTAGATAAGGTATGTGAAAATATTAAATGTATATATCTATATGAAAAATAAAATCTATTATATGCATATATCTATAATATGAATTTTCAGTGCTGCCAACATAAAAAAAAAATATTCTCAAGCACACACACAAAGAATAAACATATAAAAATATTTGACATTTTAAATTTAATATTTACAATAAAAACAACAAAAAGGAAACAGACAAGGAAATTTGACAATAAAACAACAATTATTGCTGTCCCAGAACGAATGGCCCATTTCAATTCACTGCCCTAATGAAGACGCCGAATGTGTCTAGTTCATTTTTTCTGGAAATAAATAAATTGCTTTAAAAATCCATTTAAAATTGGGATGGAAAATAAATTTTTACCGATATAAGGAAGATTGATTCTGCGAGAAATATTTAATATTTTGAACGTCTGCTTCCATTACAGAAGGGAAATTGCTCCAAGTAATGTTGTCGGTACAGATCACCACCAATCAAGTAATCCAAAGAGTTTATACTTACATGATGGGTATAAAAAGTCAAACAGAAGAACCATTCTGTAGGGTTCTCCTCTTAGTAGTTATCTAAAAAAATAAGAAATGTTGAAATTATTTTCGCCTTTGTCATAAAGATTACATTGTGCTGCATTTCCAATTATGTAAATCAGCAAATAATAATATGTATTACCGGTTGGAAACAGAAAGGTTTTCTTGATACAATTTGTTTACCTGTTCAAAATGGACATCTTCTATACTTCCTACAACATAAACAAATTTCCATTCTCTTGTCGCATCAGTAATTGCATTAACCTGAAAAACGAAAAGAGACACCACAAACAATGCCCAGTGAGGTTAAGTTCCATTTGTTGATAAGTGTTAAAAAATGTCAAAGAACTACTTACTTTTGATCCTAGCCGCCTTTTACTTCTATTGTCATTTTTAATATTTTTTATTGAAATTCGCACTTTATTTTGTGTATTCATAAATATTTATATTTACAGCACATGCAAACCAAACTATTTCATGTTCACACACGTTAATGAATTTGAAGAATTGTCAAATATCATACAACAAAGTTTTATTATTTCCTGCGAGCAGTTGGCGGGGCCGATGTGGATATTTAATATAAAATCGATGCCATTATCCACTCTTCATATAAAAATGGTATAATGGTAGATAAATAGATGAGGCTAATATTTCCATGTAATATCCACTCTCCATATAATAGAAATATAGATGAAGTTAATTCTATATAAAACTAAGAAAGAAACATACCTAAAATATTTCTATGTGTTCAAAACGACGGCGGGGTGCCCCACAAAACAAGATAATGAAGAAAATAATGACCCAATCAAACAAGATAACGAGGAAAATAATGAAATGAAGAAATTTTGCCGTCGACAAGCAATTTCATTCATTTCAAATACCATTGCAAAATATCGCACACACACAATCACACTAAATTCTCTTCCCCTTCGGTGACGTTACAAAAACATTTGTATGGTTTTCAAATAAAACATTTGCATTCTTTAATAATATCCCCATAAATAGTGTGCGTTTATTAAACGCACATGTGCGCGTGGCACATAAACGTTCTAATAAACGTTCAGGATGCGCCGCTTCCCATAAAAACAAATCCCATATTTTTGAATTTGGGTATATATATTATCGCAATTGGGATATTTATATACAATTTATATATATCTACGAAGTGTCACCGATATATACACTTATTTATTGTCTACAAAATAATAATTTATAAATTTAATTGTAAAATATTTTTATTTATAAAATTACATATGCATGCTAATCGGAGCCACAACAATTAGCTCCGATTCAATGATAATCATTTAAATATTATCAATATTATTTAATTTATATAATAATATGGTGTAGCAAAAAAGGCTGATAGAACACAGCTGATCCGTCTGACATCCACGTCTTATCGTCCACATTAAAATCTTCAAAAAGGGCAGTGAATGTTGCAACTTGCATTTCATGTATTAAAGCTGGATACGTCTACAAGACAAAATGAATGAATTATTGCAAAAAAAAGCTTAAGGAATGTATTTTAAATGAAATTTACCTTCACATTTTCCAGTGACATTCGAAAAGCTCTGATATGATCTAGAAAATCTCAGCTCCAATCCCGCCAACACCAAGTATGTAATGTACATCATTGTTGGAATATACAGATCGGGTGCATTCAAATCATAGAGTGGCTGCACTGGATCATCTTGATCATACTTCAGCAATCAGTCATTGTGTGTAAATGGAAAGAACAACAGCCGTAACTTATTGATGACATACTTGTTGTGTACAGCAAAGTAGTACTTCAGCTTTTTCACTGGCAAATTGGACCGCCGGGTTGTTGTGGATTTTAAGGCTGCATGGCTTGCATTAAAATCGTTGGTACCCACAACATTGCAGTACGCTGGTGATGCTGGTTTTCAGATGTTGTGAGTGTCATGAATTGTTGTTGTTTGCTGGCCTGAGTGGGGACGACGTTTACATCGCTAACACGTTTTACTTTGCGTCCTCCCAACCCACTGCCACCAGGTGCTAAATTGGGTCGTATTTTTATAATTTTCATGTAATTATCAGTAACATAAAATAATCGGCGTTTCAAAACATAACCTCAATAACTATTTGTGTGCGATTAATATAATATTAAATAAACTCATACAAAAAGGTAATACAAGGCTATATTTTGAAGCGCCGATTATTTTGATTCTACAACACATTTTTTATTATTTATTTCACACAATATAATAACTTAAACACTTACCTTTTTATGTTTTTCTCCATTCAACAACGAAAACGCAATTAGACCTTAAATATAGAATAACAACTAGCTAGCTGAAACTATAATGTAAAATGTATATTTGCGATTTGAATGTTATCAAAATGATCCCATATGGGATATTAAAATCACATTTAGTGAAACTTAAACGTGCAGTGAACGTTCACTATGTGCAGTGAATGTTCACTATATGTGTAACATAGGGATTTTAATTGAAATTTTAGATTGCTATAAATTCTGATCCACACGATCTTTATGCTGGGATTATTCATTGTTTATTTATTAAAATAAAGAATACACATTACAATTTACACATAATCATTATATTCACCGGTGTTGATCATGGCAGGAACTACTGGTCGATGAATCATGAAGACCTCGAATTTGGTAAGGAAAAAGCGCCGTATCAATACTGCTGAAGTTGCGCCTGAAAAATAAAAACCAAATCAGTCAATAAAAACAAATTAATTGTTGATTTAAAATTATTAGAACACACCTTCACTGAATACACTGCACTACAAGCACCTGTGTCCCTAATTTAGTTCATTTAAGCTGATATTACTCACTTATTTTTTAATTTTTATGTGATTGCACTAAACACTGTGAAGACTGAAGAACACTACAGTACAAGATGAGAAATAAAATAATGAAATGAAGGAATCGAGCCGTCGACAAGCAATTTCATTCATTTTATGACTCACTACTCAGCCGCATTTTCTTTATACTATATTTACTGCGCATTACGCAGATAGCTAAAAGGAAACACAAAAAGATAGCAGTGGCCGATCGCGCTATACATTTTGTATAGTGCATTTCATCGATCATATATAGTGTACCGATTCATCACACATTCATAAATTTTGTTTGCAAATGAAAACAAAATAGCAAAAAGTGAAAGGCCATTATTATGTGGCACAAGCAAGAATGAAGAAGCAATAGCATGGCTATGGAAGTAGTATGTGTAATAATTCAAGATGTCATTCAAATATATAGCATGCTGTTTGTGGGGTGCAATAATTCAGCTGTCAAGTGTCAACGCTGGCACACACGAACTTAACACGAATTGTGACGTAGATTTTTCAAGGCATACCGCATAATGTAAATGATAAAAAATATTACGATTTGCGTGTAGCGCCTTTTCATTATTATTGTGAATATTTTAAAATTAGTGTATTTACACCAATTAGGCATACAAAATCAATCAATAAACAATTAGCAATGCAAGTGTATTTGACATGGGACAATAGACAATTGAAGTGAATGCACCATTATGATTGTAACACCTCGATTCTAAATAAGTGAGAAGATCCACTTCTCAAAAAGAATTTTTGCATTGTTGACGAAACTAAACTCATGAGTGAGCAAAACAAAAAAAAAAGATCTTATAACAAATATATTTTAATTTTATTTTAATAATTTTTATTTAAGTTGGGCGTAAAAAAAGGTAAAGTAAAAGAGAAGAAAGAACAATTAAATTTATTTTAAAATTTTTTTTGTGCACGCTTGTCATTTCTTTGGTACGCTCAGTACACAGCCTCTTCAATTGTTGCATATTCGTGGAATAATCACTACGGAGTTCAAAGTGGTAGACATTGTGTGGTTGTTGTTGTTGTTTTGGGTGTGACGTGTGAGTTTGTGTTTGAATATCCCAGAACAGACAACGACAGTCAATAAAACCACACGCGTACAAAAAATGACCAGCGCTGCCCAGGACTATACCACGCAAATGCTACGAATTGTAGTCGCCCAAATATGTCAGACAATCGGTTGGAATTCAATACAGTCAACTCCGCTTGAGTTACTTGTTGACGTCTTACATCGCTATTTGGGGCATTTGGCTCATCAAACCCACAGATATGCTGAATTGTGTAAGTGTTTTTACTTTTTTTATTTTTTTTGAAAAATTAAATTAAGACAAATTTTTTGACTTATAAATAATTTCTTTTAACCTTTTTTCTTTCAGACGAACGTACCGATCCCAATTTGAATGATGTCGCCCTGGCATTCCAGGACATGAATATCAACCTGGCTGATTTGGAGGAGTACATAAGTTACGTCGATTCTGTTGGTTGTGTAGTTGACGTTCCCAAGTATCCAATACGCAAAGAAGATCATTTAAATTTTCTGAAACCTGGAGCCAAAGAAGTTGTCACCCGGCCAGTGCACATTGACGCCCATTTGCCGCCCATGTTTATGGAAAATGAAGAAAGTAGTCAGACCAATGAGTATGCAATTGATAAGGGTGACTCACTGAATGAGTTCTTTAATTCGGTTGAAGAAGACAAATGTCAAGTTGAATCTATTACGGACAAAGAAAGTGAAATTAGTGTTGATGTTGTCTCGGTGGATGAGACCAGCAAACGTACAGACTTACCAGAGACACAAAAACGAAATCGGTTAGTAATAAGTAATGCTAATGTTTTTAAAATTGTCCGCTTAACTAATTTTTTCTATAATTTTTGACACAATCCCATATGTTTTTAAACTTTAAAGGAAGAGTCGATTTATTAAAATTCATTAATTAGATCAAAAAAAAATTAACACTGTAATAATTTCTGTGTCATTACATAATTTTTTCAATTGTTCTATATTTCATAGTCAATTTGAGGAGACCACATCAAGACCAGTACGTGAAATAAGCAGCGTTATGATGACATCTTCGGGCTTTATTTCAACATCCATTGCTGGAAAATTACCGGACGCAAAGGCTCCCATTATACCAAAAACGCCACCGCTACAATTGCCACAGCAACTGGTTCCAAATCCATTTTCATCAACTAATCTGGATGAGTTCCGCAAAACCGAAGGTAATCGCCCCATGGGTGATGCTGGTGGTGTTGGTGCGAAAAACCTCCTTGATGCAAAAATGAAAAAGAAGCTAAAAAAGAAACAAATACAACAAGCCAAAGAAGGAAAACCCAAGAAAAAGTTACTCAAAGATGGTTCCGGTATGAAAGTTCCCAGCATCCATGCCATGCCACCTTCTGATGAGCCGATTCCATCTACATCAAAGGCCGAAGGAAAAATTCATTCATCAGGTACCACGAAGAAACACAAAATAAAACACAACAAGCATGGTGACGGCAAATCCATGAGCAGCAAACGCATGAAAAAGGAACAACAGTTGCTCGGTGGTTTGTTTCGTCCTGATTTAAAGCACACAATAGCTGGTGGTGGCAGTGTGTTGTCTCCCAGCCAACATTATAAGTTGTCTGAAAAGCAGCAACGTCGTGCATTTATGGCGCCTGGATCGCCATCAATTGATGGCAAATTATCCACTGAGCCAGACAAACAAAAGCTGAACATTTTTAAGCGTATGTCAATTCCACCGCAAGATTCGAAACATTCATATGAGCAGACGCAATTGAGTCATCATTCGAAGTCTTCATCAACCATAACATCAAACAATAATAATATCAATTCACGTCCCATGTCTCCTGAAATGGGAAACACAACAATAACACACTCACCCTTTGTATCGCCATCTTCGAATGGGAAGCAATCCAGTCATCATGCTGTCGCCCAATCGAGCGGGGGTTCCAGTGGTGGCAAACGCTCTGTAGTTGGTAAATTGTCCTCAGAGCCGGATAAACAGAAGCTGAACATCTTTAAACGTCTCAAAATTAAGGATGAATCTCGTCAATCGGTTTCACCGGTTGACACTGATCAACAACATAAAGGGCGTCCTCCCATTCCACTGCTCACTCTTCCGCCAGCTTCTCAACTCGAAGTTATTATCAGTGATGATGATATGATGCCGGTTGATTTAAAAAAGGAAAAAAAATCCAGTGAGCATCACAAGCGACGAGACAGTCATGCCACAAAAAGTGTTTCACATTCAGATGGAGCAGGAGCGCAATCGCGTCACAAAAATGTACCATCAGCTGGTCCTTATGGCGATGGAACCAAGAAGGAAAAACGTAAGTACAAGACTAAGAAACAAAAATTGGCGGCCAAAGCTGCACTGGAAGAGGCAGCCGCTTCTCTGCGTTTCAATCCAGATGCAATCAAATCACCAAAATGCAGTGACGCCGATGCATTGGTCTCTGGTAGTGGTCTCAGCGAGGCTGCCGATTCATCCTGGAATTTTAAGCCATTGGATTATCCATACACGTATCCTAAACTGCCACAGATGCCCTTCAATATGCCACACCAAATGGATGCGCTGGCCATGCAAAACAGCGCCATTGCAACACATCCCGAAATGTTGTATCCATATTTTCCTGGGCCTGGTCTTATTCCAAATATGCCGATATTTCCAGAGTTCTTTCAAAAGAATCCACGTTTTCCGCCACCATTTCATCCAATGCGCCGTCATGATGATATAATGGACTCGCATTCTAATCGTTCTCCGCCACCCATTGAACCGGAAAAAGCACAATGCAATGTAGCGCCATTGATGCCACCATCGTACAAATTAACGCTGTCACCACGTTCGGGTGAGGCTTTAGAATCGGGAAGCATTTCCAAGGAGAAGTTAACTAAACCGATTGTGATGGATGTTAGCAGTTCGGATCAGTTAGGCGCAAGTGACGTGATAGATCCAGCATCATCGTTGCCGCGTGTGCACAAACATGGAGTTCATTTGATCCAACTGGGTGGCAGCAACATAGTGCATGAAATTGAGGATAGCGAGGATGAAGCTAATGCAAGCAATGAAGTGGTAGCAGCAGCCAGCCAGGAGAAGATGCACAAAGAACGCGAGCATAAACGTGAAAAAAAGGACAAAGATGGCAAGGTAAAGAAGAAGAAAGATAAAAAAGATAAAACTAAAAAAGACAAGGTTAAGGGTGAGAAGAAAAAGGAGAAAGAAGAAAAGTATGACAAGGAGAGCAAGGACAAAACTAAGCGCGACAAAAAGGAGAAGAAAAAGGAAAAGGAGGTTTGATTATTTTAAATGATTTAATATTGAATTGGTTGTAAAACGTCCTGTTTTTATATAAAGCGAGCTGTAGCTGCTACAATCGGCATAGCGGCGGCTCTTTCAAATATCACTGATGAGGAACGCACATATCATGAGAGCAACTCAAAAGACAGTGATGCCACCGTGGTACCAAAGCTCACATTGAAACTGTCAACATCATCACCGCGTCCTGAAACACCAGATCTCATACACCGAAAACTGTAAGTTATTGTTTTGTTTTCTAAAAGTTAAATTTATTAAACTCAATTAAACTTTTTTGCAGCAAAATCAAACCAATTAAAAAAGAGAGAGAAGACCATCACCATCATCGTGACCATCGCGATCCATCGCCTGAACTCGCAAAGATTTCAGCACTAGTGACACGACCACCCAAATCTAAGTCATTTTCCCTGAGTAAGTTTAATTTGCACAAACAGTTCTAAGAATTATCTTTTCTTTGTTTTGTTAAATGCGGTTTAAATCCAAATCCAAATATAAATTAGATGAGCTTTCAATGTCACCGGTGGTAGGTGGTGCAAGTGAAAGCTTTTCGTCACATTATGACGAACCATCACAAGAAATGCAATTATCTCCTCCAATTGCACCAAAAGCTGTGGTGGCGTCAGACTTCTCACAACCTGAATACGTTATAACGGCATCTACGTCCCATGGGTATTTCAATCAATTTAAACCACCTCATATCATTGATGTTAATGATACTGTAATGGTTAGTACTTGATGTGATTGCACATATCAAGATGACGTAAAATCTTTGATCCTCTCCACACAGACGAGATTTTTTTTTTTGTTCAAACTCTGGTTATGTTTTCGAATGTTTTTCATCTCCCTGTTGGGATTTAATTTTTGTGAAACAAACTTGTTCAAGCATTTTGTATGCATGAAACAAATGTTACTGGATCTTGTGTGTTAAATGTCAATCCAAACCACCGTCATTTACAAACATCAACACCACGCCAAATATTTCAATAACAATTTTAACAAATACTTACAAAATTTACCAAACACACTAACTAACAAGCTCGTTCGTTAATCCTAACCCATCATCAAATAAACAGAAAAGAATCGTGATGAAAGCAAGCATCAATTTGTGGCTGAAACAAGTACACCCAAAGATCCTGAACAAACTTCATCAGCTGCATCAACATCATCAACTGGTGGTTATAAATCTCGCTCCCGAACTAATCCGGCATCATCCACAGTCACAAGTGGTGTGGTGACCAATAGTTCAACACCATTTTCTGCATCAGTTGCAGCAGCTTCATCGTCAAGCGCAACAGCTACATCCCATCACAAATCCTCACCAACAGTGGGATCACAACAATTGGTGTCATCAACTACTGATAATGCAATAGTTGCAAAGTCACACTCAGTGAAAGAGCACAAATACGATTCACCAACAGCTGCAGCGTCCACAACACCATCAACAACGAGCACTCACCAACGCTTTGACACTACAAACAACAGCAATAAGATGGAGCAAAGGGCTGCACATAGTGCAGCTGGAGTTGAGTCAAACTCACAGCCACCTGCTCCAGATGCCAGGGTAAGATAAATTAATGTTGTTTACTAACTTTTAATTCAAAGCATAACTAACTTATTCACGCCATATACGTTGTGTATGTAAATGTCTTGATTTGCATATTATTTTTGTAAATATGTTTGATTTTCTTTTATTTAGAACATTGTATAATTTCTGAATTTTTATTGGTTTTAAATAATTTTTCTTTAAACCTAAAAGCACTGAATACATTTTTTTTGTTTGCTTTGCACACACGAAGTGGTAAATTCCTTTCTGTATCTGTTTTGTTTTTTGTAATTTTAAAATGTTTTAGGCCACTCATTTGTGGTGGATGGGGATTATTTAAAAAAGAGTTTGTGTCTATCATTGATTTGTTGTTATTGAAATACTTTTTATGTAATTTTGAAGGTCGATTTTAATTCTTAGCTTTGGCTTCATTTTATTGTTTTATTTTTGTGCATATAAAGGACTCGGAAGGAAACAAGGTTTGGATATGTCCAGCGTGCGGTCGTGTGGATGATGGCACACCAATGATAGGATGTGATGGATGCGATGCCTGGTATCATTGGTAATACGAAAATATAACATTAAACATTAATCTAGTTTTTAAAATACATAAGTTGTTGTTTTTTTTTGTAGTCACATTGTAGTGGTAATTAATAACCATTAATTGTTTTTATATTTTGAAAATTTGCACCCAAAACTACACACACACACACGTAGATAACCACTTTTGTCAAGCCTCGCAAAAATGTACAATAAAAATAACAGTTTTGTAGAGTGTAGTCTGTAGGCATTGAACTTGATGTAGATGTGTTAGAAAATGTCGGGTTGCAATGCTCAAGAAGAGTATTACAGTCTGACATTACATCGGCATGTAGCTTGTATGATGTAATACCATTTCCGAAAGTTTTAAATTGCGGCCTATAAAACTGGGTTTTCAAAAAGCAAACTTGCATGAATGAAAAATTTACCGGCAAAATTGCAAGAAATAACTGCGAAACAACTTACACTAAACAGAGAGGCAATTTAAAAATTGCCGAAGCCTGGTATTATAGGAATTATGGGACGCAAGAAATATCTATAAAACCAGGTCCATAATGCAGATATGTACGCCATAAATCCATGTTGTACTAGTCTTGAGTATTGCAGCCTGGCATTTTGTCGATTTTATATATTTAACAAATATGATTTTGTGAACAAATTTGAATAGAAATACATGAAATTGTGGAATGTTCTGTCAACTTTCTCATGTGCATAAGCCCGTCTCTCGCAATTTTTCGATAAATTACTCAAGACTAGTTTTATGTCGTGCATACCTGCATTATCGACCCGGTTTTAAAGACATTTTTTGCGTCGTATATTACCAGGCCTCGGCATTTTTAAATGGAGGCATTTTTGCCTCTCTGTTAAGTCACTTAAGTGTATGCAGTTTCCTCTTGCAATTTTATTGGTAAATATTTGCCAGTCTGCAAGTCTATTCTTTGAAAACCAGGCTTTATTCCTTCTTGTTTTTTAACTTATGCTGTTTCAGCTTTCTCTTGAAACTTTTGTTTCTCCCCAATGTAAACATTACATTAGACTTACTAAATTGCGGTTGTAAATTTACTTTTAGGGTATGCGTTGGTATTCAAGTCCCACCAGACGACAGCGAAGATTGGTACTGTCGTGTATGCATTCTAAAGAAACAGGAGCTGCACACAACCGGTGAGAAAAAGAAGAAGCGCAAGAAAAAAGACAAAAAGAGTCACTAGCATTCGTACGTCGGTCATCGATCTTCGTCACCCCGAAGATCAGTGACCGGCGGCGCTATGGGGAAGAGTGTGTCAACCAAACAACACACTCATTCTCGTCATTCGATACTATCTTCTGCGGGTGGTGTGAGGCCGATACCATCCACTACCTCTATCTCCCTCATATCATCATCCCAAAATAAAACAAAAATAACCGCCTCAGCATCATCATCAAAAAAACAGCCACAATTAAAACGTGGTGGCAGTAGCAAGAATCTATCGCAACAACCACAACATCCATCAAGTGTACGGCGTCGCGGGCGTCCCAAAAAAATTCCACAAAACTGAAATGATATTCAAGGTCCTGTATCCGCTATATCAAATCTATTTCATTATAATATCAAAATTGTGGTTTATTAATTATTATTATTGCTAAAAATATCGTTTAAATTGTTTATTGTTTTTAGATTTGTAATCAAATCGCGTTTTCCTTAATTATTATTGAACAAATATCGTTGATTTTTGAATTAATATTTTTTAAATTTAAGAACACGTTTGTAATATAAAAAAGTTATTAATTGGGCTGCACTGATGATTTATATTTTCTCATGGTAGAAAAAGAGGCATTGAAAGTCAACTTTACTAACGAACTTGAAATGAGATGTGTTGTATAATTAAATCGAGTTTATTGTATATTTTAAATTATTGTTGTACTTTCTAAAATTGCCAATTACTTGTATAGAATCAGTTACAATTTTTATATTCATTGTAATAACGAAATGTCCACTTGCATTGGTTATATTAAATAATCAAAATCGTGAACTCTAATTTAAGGTAGTTATCAAATGTAAATATTAATAATTGATATAATTTAACGTCTGTACAATAGTTCCATAATAAAAATTGTTAGTGCTCAAACTTATACAGTTTAAGATGAAAATCAATTAAAAGAGAGTATTTACCCAATAAACAGTAGACAAATAATAAATTTCATTGCGGACACAGTAAAATTATAATAGTATTTTAAAATAATGGTAAAAAATTTATAAATTAAAGGAAACTAATTTTCTATTTTATACAACTGATAATATAGAACGTTAAATTTTTCTGGTTATGTTTTATTTAAACAGCTTTAAAAATCTTCTAAGTAAAGCCTAAAAATTATATTTTGTTAACCTTTTTTTAACTGTTTCTCTATACACCAAGTGTATCTGCTTCGAGGGCCTCGGAAAGCCTTTTTGTTTCTAAATTGTGTATTTCAAAACATTTCGCTTTTTTTCAAAATTCTATTCATTGAAAATAAATATAACAGTAACAATGTCATTACAATTGACTTTAAAAATATCCGCATGTAATGTTATGTGTCAATGTTATTGAATGTTTTAAAAATATCTAAAATATTAACACGAATCGTAATAGGTTCTAAGTGTTGTGCACTATTGTATTATTTGATGGCCATTATGCAGACAATTATTCATATAAAAAATATCCCAACATGAATATAACATTTTTAATAACTGAGAATCAGTTTTGTTTTACTTCTGTTAATGTTAATGTTAGTTTACTTGCTGTAAGAAGAAATATTTAAAAAATCATTGGCTAAACTAATCTGTATAATTAAGATATAAAACACAACTGATTAAGAACTGTAAAACTCTCCAAAAAAAGTGAGTTAACATATAAGTGCATGTAAGTTTTAAAAAATGGCCAATTATGAACAATTCAAATGTCTAATGTAACAATTGTGTAAACTGTGAAGGTACAGATTTTAAATGATAAATAAAGTTAATTATTTAAATGTAAACAAAACTAGATTGTTTTAATTCATCAAAAATGAGATTTTCCTAAATTGTCTACAATTTAGGTTTGATTTGTCTGCGAATCGCACGGGGTGGAATAGCTTCTTCCAAAACTTTCAGCACAAGATCAACGTTAGCAGGAGTAGCATTGATTCCCATTAATCCAACCCGAAATATTTGCCCAACTGTGGGTCCTAATCCACCTCCAATTTCCATAGAATAACTGAAATTGTGGTTGAATATTAAAGTTTAGCAAAATTAATAAGGAAGTCCGAAATTTACTTTTGCATAGCATAATCTAGGACAGCTTTCCAATCAGTGCCGGGTGGTACTTTGACTGCATTTACTGTAGCTAAACGATTTTGTGGAACACCAACAAACATTTGGAGTCCCAATGCTTCAATGCCGCGTTGAAAGCGATACGAAGCATCCATGTGGCGTCGTGCCACATTGCCAAGCCCCTCAGATGAAATGATGGCCAATGCTTCACGGAGTGCATATAGTAAGGGAGCGGAGATTGTGTGATGGTAACTGGAAAATTAATTTAAGGAACAATCTTTCAAAACAGAGTAACAAAACCTACACAATCGGCTTTCCAAAACATCCCCAATAATCTCCCAAAGCAGTGGCATCCCAGTACCAAACTTTCACCTTTGTCCTACGCTTGTTTATTTTATCCATTGCCCTTGCATTAAATGTAATTGGGGTAATACCGGGTGGGGCACTCAACACTTTTTGTGAGCCAGTGTACGCCACATCCACATGCCAAGCGTCTGCATAGAAGTCAACACCACCTAATGAGGCAACTGTGTCCACTATCAGTAAGCAATCGTGGCTGTAATTTAGGGTAATTAAAAAAATGGGAAAACATTTATTTCACTTCATTATAAATACTTTCGACAAATCTGCCCAATGGGTTGAATTGGTTGCAAAATTCCAGTGGATGAGTCACCCTGCACCATAAATAAAACTGATGGTTTGTATATTATAATGGCTTCCTCAATCTCATTAGGATCAATAACAGCTCCCGGTTTTGACTCAATAACGTGAACATCTCCACCTACAGCATTAAAAAAAAGTTCCATCTGTTGTATTTAAAAAAAAAAAAATTCCTACCATAACGTCTTGCCATTTCGGCAGCCCTTTGACCCCAAATGCCAGTAATTCCAATTAAAACTACATCACCGTCTTCAACAAGGTTGCATAGTGACGCCTCCATGCCGCCGTGTCCCGATGCACTGATACACATTGTGGCTTCATTTTGGGTTTGAAAGACCCACTTGATGCCCTCCTTCACTTCACTCATTATCTATTTTTGACTCATCATTAAATTAATTTAAATTCGGGTGAAAGGTTTCTAATTTATTAAGATCCTTAAAAACATACCTGAAGCGTTTCCTTATGCAATTGGCCCAAAATTGGTTTTGACATTGCCTCTAGCACCCGTTGCGAACAATTCGATGGGCCAGGACCCATCAATAATTTTGGGGGCACAATTAGGGGCCTCTTTAAGGATTCCGGTGCTACTTTATTCATTGTTTAAATTTTCCTTACTTTTCCTTCAATTTAAATTTTTTTTAATAAATTCCGTGGGATTGGTGCCTACTGATTAAATTTCGTATCGAATTCAACTTGACCTCTGTAAAATTTAACTGCTACACTTGCTAAAGTTTATTTACAAAAATAATAAGAAGGCGAACTTTGCACACTCACAGCGTCGAAGTAACTATCATTATCAAAAGTGTGCTTAACGTTTTTATATTGAAATCACTTTAAATGGGAACCCGGACAACTGATAACTAATTTTAATGTTAGTTTCATAGCGTCTTTGTTAATATTGCCTTTTGATGAATTTATAGGTCGCGTTAACCACAAATTGGTTGACCACAAACGGACACATATCAATTATTTACTGGTAGCACGAATTTAAACGACGTGAAATTTTAGGCTTTTGTTTTAATATACTGATTTACATTCAGGTTGTTCACTGAAAAGTAACGTTAAAAGTAAGTGCTCGTTGCTTTCAACTTCTTTTGTGGATAAAGTCATATCCAATTTTTAATCAAATTCTCTTTTCTGAATAATTTCTATAAGAACAAATAATATTAATGATTATTTATTTCTTGACATATTTTATTGAGATAAACTTTAAGCTGCTGTAAAAGACTTAATTTTCAAACATTTTGTTTTTTGTTTAATTACAATTTAAGGTTTCACAATAAATTAACTAAAATGTGCATTTAAAATTTAAATTTTTATAGGTTATATTTTTATAGTTATCTTACATTTAACATTATTAGTTTTATTTTAATTGAGATTTTAAGAATTTAAATTTAGCTCAACTTGAAACATTTTTATGAAATTTTGACAAAACTAAATAAAACATTCCATTCATTATATGCGTAAATAGGTACAATTTAAAGTTTAAACACACTTAAAATGTTGTACAAAATATAGAATATCGATATTTGTAATAATTACATAAAATTAATTACTTATTTAATTATGAATAATGTAATTAATATAATGTAAAGAGTAAATTGAGGATTATTGTCACATACTTCTGTGTGTATGACGACTAATTGATGTGCGCAATGACTTCATCAGCTGTAATGGAGAGGGCGGCTAAAAGACATCCCATTGGAGTCTCACGCACACCAAGACTCTCAATCGTTGAACTCATTTTGTTACGGATGTTGCGCAGTCGTAGCGAAGCATGGATGAAGGATACTTAAAAAGAAGTATTTTTGAAAATGATTTCAAATTAATTCGTATAAAATAAAACTCACATCCAAATGGAACCAACGCCGCAAACGCCATATATAATACAGCATCCATAACGGTTAGCAATAACCAACTGAACAGCACCACCACTCCCATAATCATCCATTTCTTGTAGCGCGGATCGACAGTCTCCAAAATGGGTACATCAGCATCATCGTCCGCATACAAATAGGTGAACACGTAGCACACAGCCGCTATTACACCAACCCCCGCAATCGTTTTGGTGGGACTCATGAAGGCGAACAAAACGTACAACATCACGGTGAGCACACAATAGTTGGTTTGATAGTACAACAGATTTTTGGTCACACGATTGCCCCACTTGTCGAGGTCCTGGAAGTTGGGGACTTGAAAGCGCGCCGAACTTAGCAGGAAATCGTCCATTGTACGCAATGGTGGCAATTTGCAGGGCATCGGTTTTGAGGGGAATCGTGACATTTTGACGGTGCCGTTGTTTTTGCAATCAGCGCAGTTCTAGAACAATAATATTTTGTAATTAAATATATTCAAAGAAATTTAGTTGGAATGAGGCCATTGTGTGCATGACATAAAATGCAATCATTATCTTTAGAGGTGAGTGTTAACTAGTTATGACAACAATACTAATGAATCATCAGCAAACATTCCTATTATTTAATTTTCGTTACATGTTATTGTTTTTCTGTTATGTTAATCGCTTTTTGATTTTGCCACGGGGCATTCTGTGAGAATTTGTGACCTCAAAGGAAAAAAAAACTATAAGACTCAGTGAATTAGATATCCTTTTTTGACAGCTCATTTAAAGTATTTTGCGTTTTAGGTATTTTAACTGCACAAATACAATTCTAAACGAACCTTACGAGGGAACTGCTAGGAAAATTGGAAAAACAGCGAATTACTGTTATTAAACTTATAAACGGAGTAAATTAAACACTTACAAATAGAAAAATTTTTACAACGAACCGGTGACAAATTGAAGCAAGCAAAAAAATTCGCGTTAATTTGGCGGTGTTGCCAGTTTTGTTTGACTTTTACTTCAGCTATTTAATAAATTAAAAAAAAAAAAAAAACACTGAAATAAATCTTGGGCGCGCCTGAAGTCTACGAAAAAACAGAAAACAATTAAAAGGAATTTGCTTTAACAATAATAATAATTAAAAATCTCAATTTTCTTTAAATTGTGTTTAATTTATTTCAAATCTTCCTCCAAAAGACGAACTTTTTAGAGGGGGCTTGCAAAAACCATATGACAGTCAATCGATTCAAGTCGATGTGTTTACCCCCCGTGGCACACACTACGTAAGTCAGTCGACCCGAACAGCACAAGTAGCCTATTCGCTACACGCACGAGTGTCATAATCACAGTGAATTGGGTTCTTCACGACTCACGAGACGTTTCGCCATCTTTTTTTGGGCCGCATATCTCATTGGACCTGCCCCGTGTGTCGTACTCGATCTCAGTGTTAAAAATTTTCCGAGCGTTCCCCTAAAGAGGAGGCAGAAAAACGACAAAATAATATTCCGTAACAGTTGGAAAAGGAGTTCGACTGCAGTAACCACTCAGATATACAAGAAAAATGTTCTCAACACTAAATTCAGCGGTCCGCAAGGATGCCGGCAAAATCCTTAACTTTGTGAATCAGTTTAGTGAGTATCTTTAAAGATAAATCAAAACGAAAATGAGTTTTAAAATGATAAATTATGATAAAAAAAGTTTGAACAAAAATCGGATGTGTGCCATATAAACTGTAATCGTGGTGCAAGTTGGAGTGTGTGAATGTGTGGTGTACGTGTGAGTTTAGGGAGCATGTGTGAAAATTTTGAAAAATGTTATGTAATTGCCGGGCGTTGAATTGATGAAAAATGATGGATTTTTGCCCTAATAAATAAATTCGCTTAAAGTTAGCGAAGTCGAAGGGATTGCATAACATTAGACCTTCCATTGATATGCATGAAATGCGAAGGAAAAGAAAAAAAAATCTCAAAGCATATATATTCATCTAAGCAAACACACGCACACACACGGACTTTGTGTCATTTGATGCAAAATCGTGCTGATTTTCAAAAGAAAATGATATTTTTATTTGTTTTAATTGTAAATAACACTAATTAACAGCTACAATTTATTGAAATCAGTTTATGTAATCAAATTTGGATCATTCGTAAATTCTATTTCATACCGTTGACAGTTTTAAGAATATCGATTACATAACAAACCTAACCTGCAAGAGTTTTTTCTTTTCAAGAATATAAATTCAATTTGGACTTACATAATTCATGAGAAATGAATGAAAATTGCCAGAAAATTAAAATGAATAGTGCATTGTTAAATAGCCGTTACTGCAGTATGATTATGCAATAGTTGTGAAACAACAAAAGGCACACGCATCCGTTGGAATGGGCCAGTACAGTTGAAACGGAGTTAATGGATTTCTATGAAAAATTATCACGTTATTGATTAAATACGCAATTGTTATGTCACTCCTGCCAATATAACATGAACAATATATTATTTAAATTATTTTTGCTTGTTTTTAAAAAAATATACTGATTGCTCTTTACTATTTTATCACATCCTCTTGCAGACCGTGGTTATGCTGCAAAAACTGCCGCTAAAGCTGCTGGTGCAGTCGCACCCGGCAAAGTAGTCGCCGTCATTGGTGCCGTCGTTGATGTCCAATTCGAAGAGAATCTGCCATCCATCTTGAACGCTCTTGAAGTCGCCAACCGTTCACCTCGTTTGGTGCTCGAGGTCGCCCAACATTTGGGTGAGAATGTAGTACGCACCATTGCTATGGACGGTACTGAGGGTTTGGTGCGAGGCCACCAGGTCAACGACACCGGCTCTCCTATTCGTATTCCAGTGGGTGCTGAGACATTGGGTCGCATCATGAACGTCATTGGTGAGCCAATTGATGAGCGTGGTCCAATTGACACCAACTTGTCGGCCCCAATTCACGCTGAGGCACCATTGTTCGTGGACATGTCCGTCGAGCAAGAGATTTTGGCCACTGGCATCAAGGTCGTTGACTTGTTGGCGCCATACGTAAAGGGAGGCAAAATTGGTCTGTTCGGTGGTGCTGGTGTCGGCAAAACTGTATTGATTATGGAGTTGATTAACAACGTTGCCAAGGCTCATGGTGGTTACTCAGTGTTTGCCGGTGTTGGAGAACGTACTCGCGAGGGTAACGATTTGTACAATGAAATGATTGAATCTGGTGTCATTTCACTTAAAGACAAGAGTTCCAAGGTAAGTTTCACATTTTTTATTGTTAACAAATAATTCTGCATCTAATATTCCTTAACAATTAAGTAAATGAATTTTTCTTGTGTGTCTTTTGTTGCTTAATAATTCAAGGTCGCCCTAGTCTACGGTCAAATGAACGAACCCCCAGGCGCACGTGCTCGTGTCGCTTTGACCGGCCTCAGTGTTGCTGAGTATTTCCGTGACCAAGAGGGTCAAGATGTGCTCCTCTTCATTGATAACATTTTCCGTTTCACTCAAGCTGGTTCTGAGGTGTCTGCTTTGTTGGGTCGTATTCCATCAGCTGTCGGTTATCAACCAACATTGGCTACTGACATGGGTACCATGCAGGAACGTATTACCACCACAAAAAAGGGCTCTATTACCTCCGTGCAGGCCATTTACGTGCCAGCTGATGATTTAACTGATCCCGCCCCTGCCACCACATTCGCCCATTTGGACGCCACCACTGTGTTGTCGCGTGCCATCGCCGAATTGGGTATCTATCCAGCTGTCGATCCTTTGGATTCCACCTCACGTATTATGGATCCCAATGTTATTGGTGCTGAGCACTACAACGTTGCTCGTGACGTCCAAAAGATCTTGCAAGATTACAAATCATTGCAGGATATTATTGCCATTTTGGGTATGGATGAGTTGTCTGAGGAGGACAAGCTGACAGTAGCACGTGCCCGTAAAATTCAGCGTTTCTTGTCACAGCCATTCCAGGTCGCTGAGGTGTTCACAGGACACGCTGGCAAGCTGGTGCCACTCGAGGAGACCATCAAGGGATTTACCGCCATCTTGGGTGGAGCCTACGATCATTTGCCTGAGGTTGCCTTCTACATGGTCGGACCCATTGAGGAGGTTGTCGAGAAGGCCGATCGATTGGCAAAGGAAGCTGCTGCGGCCAACTAAACAAGCAACTAAAATTAAAAACCAACAAAATTTAAAATAATAATACACATTATTCACTAATCTTCTATAAACAAACAAAACCGATATTGCGTCTTTTTTTCCCCTTTTTAATTGATTTTTTTAAACTGAAATATTGTGGTGATGTTTATGTGCATCAAAATGATATGGTGCGCAATCTGTAGGAGACTGGAAAAAATGATGTTGCTTCAATTTTTTGGGACACACAGAGACATTTCATAATTTATTTTTTCGACAAACTGTTAAAGTGGCTTTTTGTACATCCAATTAAAAAATGCAAAATCCTTGGGCGATGACGAAAAGTTATTATCCTTATTATTTTTAAGCGACTGAGATGTTTGACAAATACATCTCGTTGATTGTGACCGTGTTAATCGGCTATAGAGAAAGAAACCAATAAATGTGGTAAAAAGTATGACCTAAGTATTTGTGTTTGGTTTAGTGAGTTGAATTTTTTTTTGTGTTTTTTAAAGGAGTTTGAAGGACTTTTGAAATTTACTTTAACGAGAAAAATGAAGGAGAATTTTGGTAAGTAAAAGTCAGGGAGTTTGAATCGTGATCTCAACATTCTTAACAGTTTTTAGGAACTAATTTTCAGAAGTTAGGTCATACAAATGAACTGTTGAAAAAATCTGTTATATGCAATTGGGAAAAATAAAAAGTCACAATTGAAAATCAGTCATAAAAATTACCATATTGATCGAAAATATATACAAACATTGAAGTCCAAGGATGAGGCTTAAGAAGCGATTAAGTATTAATAAAACTTAAAAGAATGGATTTCTGTTAAAATTGGTAAACTATCATACTAATTACCAACCGTATTTAAAACCTCCAAACATCATGGCGATGATGGTGTAATGGTCAGCATAGTTGCCTTCCAAGCAGTTGATCCGGGTTCGATTCCCGGTCATCGCAACAATCTTTTTATGTTGTGCCCATTTAATTTATTTTAATTAATTTTTTTTTTATTACATTTATTGATTAAATAGATCATTAATGTTAATTAAGTTAAGTTACTGTCATTGTAAAATATTCACTCTTAAAAATAACTAAGTAAATAAAGAGTAAAGATACAAAAATAATCCTTTGATCCTTTCAGTATGCTGTATGCATAAAAATTTAAGGAACGAATATAAAAGATAGCTATGGCAACCACAAAAAACAATCTGACATCTGAAGTTATTTCGATTTTTTTGTTTTAAACACAGCTTTGTCAATTAATACAGTGAAAAAATTCATATTCAGATACAAATTTAAATTTTATGCTTACATTAAGTTTTTTTACGCGAATTAAAATAAAGTGTAAACGTTAAAAATAGAGCCGCTACAATATGATAAACATAAACAAGTGGATATCAAAGAATTTAGATCAAGTGGTGGAGTTGTACAAAAAGACGCATCAACTTGAAACCAATATTCGAATACTAGGAGCAAAATGCATTTATGATGTATGTCGATAGTTGTTTTTTCAAATATTCTAAGAATGGTGAACAAATTTCCTTCACAGAATTTTGACCAATTGCTGATCTCAAGTAAGCAGTGTTATTCCATGTATGAGGATCTGCACATCCAACTGGAGCTTTTGTCAGCGACCACATCCGATCGTCCCACTGCCTATGATCAATTTCACTGCAAGAAAATTACAATCTTATGACACATATTAAGGAATCGCTACTTCCAACTGGTGAACATTCTTACAAGAAAAGTGTGTTAAATAATCCTGTGCTTTAAGACCCATTAAAACAATTTATTGTATTTCAAGGTCAAAAAAACACTGGGAGGTGTTCCATGTCGCAACAGCATAATTGAAGCAAGCCTTAGTTTAGCAAACATAATTAATGACAAGATCACTGTCAAGAATAATGAAGGTGGAGTGCAGGTTTGCAGCAATTCCTTTCCAACACTGTTTCTGTCGCAGAAGAAAATTGAAATTACAACAATTTTGCAGGTTAACAATTAACAAATAAAATATTGATATTGAAGTAAATCAAATTTAAATACCGTTTTCCAGGTTATAACTCGCCATCGCAGTGAAGAATGCTGCCTCTTCCTAATTGTGTGCCTTTTGGCCAATTGCAAGCCAGAACAGACTTTGGATACCGATGATTCTGACTCATCCAGCATGGAGATTTTAAAAGCTCTCACCTCTCATATGTCGTCACCAAAAATCAATCAACGTCCAACTGCCACATCTGGTAAAATGTTTAAACTGCAACAGAGAGACCAAACTTTTTCAGGCGTTGCCAACAATGGGGGCTTGATGAGTGATGCTAAAACCGAGCAACCTACTGTAAAAAAAATGTAATTTCCCAATATATCAAATGTTTTCATTTTTGTCCCTTCACTTAGTTCTTTGAATCCTACCAATGGGCAATTGATGGTAAAGTGGGCGTCACTGGATATGAAATGCTAACCAAAATGATAACGGATGAGGAGCACTTTATAGCAAACATTGTGCAAAAAATATTCATGTTCTGTCCATCAGCATTTAGTAAGTTCATGAATTTTAATTCCAAGCATTTTCTACAACAATTAATTTTTTTTAATAGAAACTCTTCCGTCAAAAAGTGAGCTCGTCAAAATAATTGAGCGTGGTTCACGCAATTTGTGGATGCAAATCGGTAGCACGCTGGAACATGTCGTCCTGTGGTGGGGCAATCATCCAGTGGCTTGTCAACCGGTTGTTTTCGTCAAATACATAAGGGACTGGCTTTTATTAACTGATTGTGATGGTAAAAGTCTTCTTATATTTTATTTAAATTTTATATTTCTATTTAATATTTAGACGCTCCTGAGCCAGTTTTGTCAACACTGCGGGACCTTGGCGCAGCATTAACCGGGCATGTGGTTGGGTCAATGTGGGATTGTCAATTTTGTGACACATTAGTGGCTGCTCTGATTCCCCTGGAGGCGTCAGAAAAATTGGCGGCAGACCCTGAAAAGTCTTCTGGAACCTGGTGCGGTGACATCTGGAGTGAGCTCCTCTTCAATTTGGTTACATTTAGTAACAGTTGTGAACAGAATTCAGTTAGTTCGCTAGTGGTTGAGCAAATCCCAATACTTCATAGACTAGGTTTGTTGATTGTTTTTTTTTTTCAACATTTCTATACACCTAACTCCAACATTCTACAATAACCATCACTTAATTTTGCAGATCACTCAATTCATGTCATGCGACTATGGGCAGCTGATCGTGGAAAATATTTGTGCACAGGATGGAATATGAAAATGTTTTTTAAGGTCTCAAATGTTGACATTAAGTCCTGTTTGGATCAATTGAATAACATTCGTATGGCTTCAATGAATGTGGTGAACCCATTGGAGGTACACTCAAAGGTTTGCATCACTTTGAGGGCCAAACTTGCATCAGAGATTGGAGTCAATGTGGCCAAATTGAGGGTGATTATGAAAATGTGTACATTTTATTCCAAAATGAGGAATTTTTTGTTTTAGAAAACTAACATTGAATCCATAAACGTTCTGGCTGCTATCTGCAAGACCACAAGCTTAGCTACATTAAGCCTCTGTTTTCCATCTGTGAAACAATGGCAGACTAATGAACTACAGGATAATGCAAACGATTATGTTTCGTATTATTTAGGTAACTAAAAAAAAAACTTTTTATCCTTGGCGTTGTACATCATAATACTATAAATAATTTTCAGAACAAATTTATTTGCCCATCATCAAAGCCACCAATGACATTGACATTCTAAGCCTCAGCCTCAAAATAATTTGTGAATCCTGGCTGGATCATATTTACATAAAACGTGTGAAATTCTCCCGTTGTGGCGCAATGAATCTGATTAAAGATTTTAATGGGGTGTGGGAGTGGATAACCGCCTGTCCTGAAGTACCCACACATCACATGGAGCGTTTATCCAGTCATGAGGCTTTAAGAATGTGTGAGGGAGTGGGTAAAATTCTACTCAGACGCCCTGAGGAAATAATTCCAATGTCAATGCATGAAAGTTTGACTGTTACCGGAAAAGGTATTTTTGATCTCCGAAATATAATGTTGTCTGACATTTACTTTTTTTTTGCAGACGCTGAAAATCAGGAAAAACCCCCATTACCACCGGAGATGTTTGTACCCAATCAGCAGCGTTGGCTTAAATTAAGGGCACGTGAACGCTACAACATGGGGTGTATGAATTGCAACACGTGTCAGCCCTCATGACAACAAATAATTACTGTTAAATAAACATGAAAAAAATAAACAAAAAGGGTCAAGTAATAACATCTGATACATTTTTTATTTAAAAATGATACAAAACGTACATTTTCCTGACATTACTTGAATACTTGGACCTTATAAAAACACCCACAACAATGTTCATGCAAATTTTTGTCACTTACTTGACCATTTGGGTGATTCATACAAAGTACCAAAAATTCAAAAACTACATCGCAGGGAGAGCGAGGACTGAATTAATTAGAAACTAGGCCATGACAATTGTAAAATGGCAAAGTTTATATAAAAGGATGGTTTCTAAGATATAAATAGTGAGTCCATGAATTTTTATATTTTGACCTTAAAGTGTTCGGCAAATTTGTTGGCATTATAATTTTATTTTTTATGTTTATGTGAAAGAATTTGTCTGGATATACGGTAAATGCAGTTTTGTTTAGAATACCTTTACATTTTAAAGTATCATTTTTAAATGATCAAAATCGTTAGCGCCGTTTTGAGCATCCATATTATTATTATTTTTGATGAAGTAACATTTTTTGGCCTTGAGGGCTGAGGCTCTTCCTTGCGCAGCGAGCAACTAAATTCTTGTGTACGTTATTCTCTCGCATTTTGTTGAAATTGAAGTATCAAGAAAGTGGTTTCAGATGAAACTGAATCATTAAAATAGATATAATAAATCAATGCGAATTTGTACTTTATACAGTCGAATTTCTTCAACTCAATTTATCACAATGCATAAAGAAAAATTTGACTTCTTAGACCTCGAATTATAGAATTATTCATATAACTAGCAAACCTAAAGAAATAAAGAAAGATACAAATTAAGAAACTGCAAGAAACTATAATTTTAAAAATTGTATGGAGTTTTCGATTAACGCGCTACAGCAACTCGATTTCGTTCAAGAAAACTCGGTTAGAGAAGTTGAAGTTATATAAGTTCGACTGTACTAGAATCAATTTAGCAATTTTTTTTTCGTTTTTTCCCTCGCTTATGAAATTTTCGTATTGGGTGTGATTATAAAAAAATCTTTACTATAAAACCGAAATTGTGGAAAACCACAGAATTATGGTCGAATTTTTTGGCGAGGTGTTTTTGAAAGGATCATATTAATTTTTATGTATTAGACGAACTTAATTACCGCGGGAAATCGCGGAGTTATTGACAGCTTTCCTCGTGAGGTATTTTTTTTACTCTATTTATTTTCGCGTTTCCAAAATACTTCTGGAATGTTGGAAAATACGTGTGAAAATTTTCGGAGCGATCCCATTTACAGTTTCGGCAAGGTTTTTCGCAATGCTGACAAATACGTGTGTAAAATCTCTGATTCCGTTTATGGTTTTACAGTTGTTTGAATTTTTATATTGGAAAACATACCCGCAGAAAATCGCTGAGTTTATCACTTTAATAATTAAACAATTTTTTGGCGAACCACTATTGTTTTCGCGGTTTATTTTCATTATTTAAATATGCCTATGTTACTTCTTGAGTGTTGTGATATACTTGTGTAAATTTTCGTATTGAATGTTCGTTTTAGCCTGGTTGATTCCTGTACCCAAACAGTAGATAGTTGCGCGGAGAATCGCGGAATTATTTGCTGATTTTTTCGAGATGTGAATGTTACTAAATGAATAGTGACTAATCGATTAATTTTTAGGAAAAGTAAACTATTTCGCGAACCGCGTTTTTTCGCAATTTGGTGGCGATCCCATTTACGGTTTTAGCTGGATTGATTCCTACACCAACACGGCCGTATATATATAATATATGTAGTTTCGCGGAAAATTTCTCGGATTTTAATATGACATGATTTTTTCGCAGTTTTTGCGGTTTATTTTCCCTTTGAAAATACGCCTCCATTACTTCTACAATATTGGCAAATATATGTGTCGTTTAGGAATTATTACTTACTTATATAATAGATAGTTCCGCGGAAAAACGCAGATTTTTTCGCGGATTATTTTCGCGGTAAAAATACCCCTATATTACTTCTACAATGATGGCAAACACGTGTGTAAAATTTCGTTTCGATCCCATTTTCAGTTTTGGAGCGAACCAAAAAAAAAGCGGACCAGTTTTTTGACTAAGGGAGTGCAAAATCGTGTGTATTATTTTTTTTTTCAAAAAGTTAATCTATCACAACTTAGAAAACGTGAATTTTTTTGAACTTTTTCTTTCACATTAAAATGTAGTCTTCAGGAAGAGAAAAAAGCTTATCTGTGGCCCGTTTCTATAACTTTCACAAAATAATTGGTGATAAAGTTATCACTTTCCGTAAAACATTTTTGGTAGTGCAAATTGAAAAAATAGATGTGGCACCCCAAAAGTTTTCTGAATTGGAAAGCAAGCGGGCGCCAATATAGTACTTTTTGTAATTAAACACGAACGTGTAATAAGTGATAACTTATGAAACAGTTTGACTACCCGATAACCAAATACATAAGAAGAAAGTTCAATTAAACAGCACGATAGATGACTGCATAACATTGTACGCGAGTGTATTAAATCGCACACGCTTACGCGATCGCACACGCACACACACACAAGCACACGCACACGATTATGCATGCATGAATAGCTCTGAAATCGCTGAAAAAGAATAATACTGTACTACATACATGAATACAAAGAGATGACCATTTTGCCTTTCAAAATAATCATTTTTCAATATTGCACATTTTAAAACACAAAACAATAATCACAGAAGAATTTAAAAGCTTATAATACTAAAACTTATCATTACGACGTGTTTTAGTATGTATAAGAAGAAAGTTCAATTAAACAGCACGATAGATGACTACATAACATTGTACGCGAGTGTATTAAATCGCACACGCTTACGCGATCGCACACGCACACACACATAAGCACACGCACACGCTCATGCATGCATGAATAGCTCTGAAATCGCTGAAAAAGAATTATACTATACTACATACATGAATACAAAGAGATGACCATTTTGCCTTTCAAAATAATCATTTTCAATATTGCACATTTTAAAACACAAAACAATAATCACAGAAGAATTTAAAAGCTTATAATACTAAAACTTATCATTACGACGTGTTTTAGTATGTTGTGTTTTAAAATGTACAATATTGAACTCGATGAACAGTCTCCGTATATCAGCAAACACGACCTTTTACAGCGGAAAATTTCAAACGACTACTCGAGTAAGAGCCTAAGAGCGCGTATACGTAGCTTGTAGTATGTGGAGAAACACAAACGCATATTCGTTCTTGGTATATTTGTTTTATCTATACACATTTTGCATATGAAACGTGGGAATATAAATTTTTCTTATCACACGATGAAGGAGAAAAAAAAGAGAATATATAAGTATACGAAATAGCTCTGATATAGGCCGTATACGGGAATATTCGAATCGAACGCGTACTGCGTAGTGCGTAGTCGTTTACTTAACACACGTAGAATTGCTGCGAATATATGTAAGCGAATAGCGAGTTAGAGATATAATGAAAACTGAGTATATAATCTACCGTGCTAATTAGTCTTATATTCCGTATATACTTAAATTATATATGGATACTGGCTACTGGCTAGTAGATATAAAGTACCGAATTCTTATACTTGTTATATGCATTAGCTGAATGTACTGAAAGTAAGAATATCGGAAGCGTAGATCAAATCGAGATATTAAATTTGCACTCGCAGCCTTATCTATTGCGGATCGGGTAGCCACTCGACGTTATATAGGCTAAAACGGCTCTGTGAACCTATCAGTTTCTGACGTTTACTTAAGCAAAAATGACGTACTTAAGACCCACAACCCACTAACTCCACAATAGCATCAAGCACTGAACACATTTTACTTTTTTTAATACTTTCAGTTATATTTTAAAATTTTAAGCAGTCACACCCATGCTAAAACGGACAATTAGCCTATATATGGCTGGCTGGTTGATTACCAGATGCATTAGTATTACGTTATCGGTTTTATACCTGATCCCCAATACATAAGTTATGTATAAAAATTGGCCTCTTGATGTCGTCGTACTAATAGATAGTACATTCTATGTAATAAGTAACGTTGTATGTAACATATAATTAGAGTAAATCAAATTATTTTCGTTTGAGAACTCAAGCCATTAAATCGATTGATTTGCGTATGAGTGGGCAATAGACGCATGCGTAAAAAGAATTATACCACTACGCATTTCAATATACATAATAACCATTTTACAATAATCGCAATAATATATAATAAAAACAAAGTTTAACCACATATATATCGGCCTGTATCTAGAATTTATATGGAGTACGACAAATGACCGGTCGTTGTTCTTATATGTTCGAACCTTTATATAATATTTTTCACATTGGACATAGGGTGATTGCTGATATACGGAGCTGTATCGAGTTTAATTAATACGTGTTTTAGTATTAAAAATTTTTATGTTCTGTGATAATTGTTATTTATGCTCTGAATTTGTACATATTTGAAAAGGTTGAAATTGAGCCGCTCAAAATTGCGATCGCGCTCCAAAAATATAATAAAACGGAGGGCAAAATGAGCGCATACTTAAAAAAAAAATTATGTTGAGCGACTAGGGATTTAAATGATTTGATCGAAACATTTTCGCTCAAAAAAAAATCGTAAACGGAGCGCAAAAAATCCTGGACTCCAATAAAAATGTTTGAGCGAAATTTTTTTTTATTTGCGCTCAAATCAAAAAAATGAAACATTGTCGCTCAAAAAAAAATCGAAAACGGAGCGCAAAAAATCCTGCGCTCCAATAAATTTTTTTGAGCGAAATTTTTTTTTATTTGCGCTCAAATAAAAAAAAAATGATTTTGTTGTCGCTCATTTCTGTAGCGCTCCGTTTTATTATTCTTTTTCAGAGATTTCAGAGCTAATCATGCATGCATGAGCGTGTGCGTGTGCTTGTGTGTGTGTGCTATACATGCACGGTGCATTAAACAATAATCAACGATCATTAGTAAGCACCGTCGTCTTTTTCTGCGTTTGGCCTTATATATGTTATATGGTAGTTGGGTATACTCATTAATCTGTCACCAATTTTGCAGGGTCTCAACATAATTTCGAAAACACAATTTGTATCGCCATCTACACGCCAGCGCCACAACTACGAAATAGGTGATAAAATATGAAGTTATCACCAGATATTTGGTGATATAAGTTAGTCGGTAGGTATTAAAGAGCCATACAATTTGGAGATGAATTTAGAAAAATGTACAATTTAAATTTAAGCATTTGCACTCGAGTTCTAACGTTAAAAAGTAAAAACATTTCTGCAAAATTCTGATTTTTTTTTCATAGTAGTAATTCGATTGCATTCTTACAGGTATAATTTAATAAATTCTTTTTTAAGGAATTTTCAGAAAATTATTTATATTTAAAGTATTTATTATTTAAAAAACGGCGCTATGCGCTAATTAAAGTTTGTTAATCGCCACACCAACCACCAGAGTATTTATCACAATTATTCCCCATCAAAAAAATTTAAGTATTTTCATGATGGTGACCTTACGAGGTTTAGAAAATTACATTTTTATGCTTTTAAAATACCTGCAAAAAGATAAAACCAACCATACTTACACATAATATTGGCAACAACAAATTTAATGTAAATTTTTAGTGCGAACATTTTCTTAACAAACTGAAATTGCAATTTAAATACCTTTAATTGCAAAAAAGAAACGATTTTACGAATTGACGTTAAAATGCGGCTTCAAATGGGAGCATTGGGAAGAATGTAAATTTTAACTGTAAAATGTAGTTTAAATTTGAATTTTTAGCTGAACTGTAATATTTAAAATGTTGAGGGGTTGAGTAGTTTGAGCGCGAACTAAAATGAAGTGTACTTAAGCTGCATTTTGAAAAATTGAGTTGTCTTTGAATGTTCACTGAAAACTTGATGTTGCTTGATTCAGAATATTAGCACGACACTCACAAAAACTGAATTTCATATATTTTATTTATTTGGAGTTGTAACATACTTAATGTTTATTTGATTAGTTATTTATTATTAAATTAATTTTAAGGTTTTCGGTTTTTTTGTGGTTTGCTGTTCAGTGTGTTGGGTGTGTGTTTTGAATAATTTGTGTCATTTTTATTTGCATGTTTTTTTTCCTGTTTCAAATATTTATAACATTTACAAAAGAAGGAGGGAAGAAAGGTATTGCATGCATTTTCGCCATTTTCATTTTATACAAACAACATACAGTAGTTAAGTTTAATGGTTTATGTTTAGTGTGATTCATATTAATTTTTATGGTTAAAAAAAGAAACAAAGAGCTGGATTGCTAGAATAACAAAAAATAATTATTGTGTGTGTTAATATTTTTCTTTCGGATATTGTTTGGTTCATTAAAGAAGTTCTTTTTTCTGATTAAAGTGTAATTTATTTAATTGTCTGCTGTGCAAGGCAGCAGCATGATGTTTTGTAGTATGTATTTTCTTGAGAAATTGTTAGTTTTAATTTTTTTTTTTGTTGGAATCAATTATTTATGTTTTATAATTGGAAAAGCGTTTTGTTTAATTTTTTTTTTGATTGGAAAATTGAAACGTTAAACATACGTATATTATGTTGCCATTCGCAAATATCCATGTAAAGAATAGTATTTTGTTTATGTAAAAATTGAATCAATATGTTTTTTAAAGATTTCTTTTTGGATTAATATTCATTTGTTTGTAAGCACATAGTTTTTATGTTTTAAAGATTTCTCGTTTTATAAATGCATTTTGTAAGAGAGTATTAGTGTTTTTGTTTTTTTTTGTGTTTTTTTATTTATTTAAAGAAAATTGTTTTGAAGAATAATAATTAGAAAACTTGAACATTGTTTTAGTTTCGTTTGTATTTTAGTATATTATTGTTATCATAAACTTTCGCCACTTCGATAGATATATATATATATATATATATATATAATATGATGGTAGGTATATTACCTTTGTTTCATGGTTTAGGTTGTTGCTTTTATGTTTTTTAACTTTTATCAAAAAGAGGTGAATTTTTTTGACATTTTGTTGTTCTTATTTTTGTTTTCTTGTTTTAAAGTATATATATATATATATATATATATATGTATATATTGTAGATTACGTATTTAATGTACCTATATGTAATTAAAACTGTTTCATAAATTGTTATGCTTTTAGTTTTTATTGATAATGTTTGTTACTCTAAATAAATTTAAAAAAAACAACTAAACCACAAAAACGTTTGTGTAACCGTAAAATTATGCAAAACCAGAGAATTTCATACTACAGTTGGGAACCGAAGGGGGGGGGGGGTCAAAAAGCTCAAATACACATAAATCTTGATATTACTTGGAGTTGTAAATATTTTTTTTTAGATTTTACGTTTTTTGGTTTAAACGAACTCGCCGAGATTTGTAATACTGAATTATGTTTTATTATACGTATATATGTACATATATTTGTTTGGTTGTTGTGTGTGTTTTCCTCCATCACTCCCATCGTGTTTAATTTTTTTTCTACTGTTTCGTCTATTAATCGGCTTAATAAATTTCATAGTTTATTTAAATATAATATATATATTGTGTATGAATATATATATATTAGTAATCACTCTGACTCTGATGCTTTAAGTTTTAATGTTTTGCTTTTGGGTCCATTTTTACAACTTATACATTAGTTTTCAATTTTAATTTTTTTGCATTCTTTTGTATCGATTACATAATTATATCTTATGCAATTTAACAATATTCAATATACATAGTAGTATGGTAAGATTTACAGTTACAGTGTTTCTGTTCGTTTCTTTGGATTTTATAATTTTTATATTTGTTTGTCATGTCTTTTGATGGCTTATTGTATTTAAAATGTATATTAAACAACTTCTTATGTTGGAGTCCTTGACGTGTACCACCGACATATTATATCGATATCGATATAATGCAAGCCATATATTCTTATATTTTTTATATGTATTAATTATTTCATTTATTAATAATTTGTAATGGCGAAAAGATAAGAGGCTATGTACATTTTTTTTTTTTTAAACGTTTTTATTTTGGGGCTACATTTTATATATTACATATACATATATTGAGTATATATATATATCTATAGTTTGTGGCATAAACTTTTGTCATTCATTTTCTTATTTTTTTATTTTTTAGGTTTTAAATCTGTATTTATCATCCCATTTTAATAATATATTGTCAGAGTGGTTTCTTATTTATTTTATATAAGTTTATCAATTATTATTACAATAATTTGAATTCCTCTTGCATTTAGTGTATCATTTTGCTTTGTTCTCTTTTGTCGCCTAAAATTTTGGGTTTCCCTATTTTTAAATTAAGAACAATCAATTCAAATTAGCAGCAAAATTAAAATGCAGATTCAAATGTTTGATTATCTAAATTAATTTATTATCCGAAGCCCACATAATCATAACTATAATTACCTACTATAATGTGGCGCTAAATATTTGTATATTTATAATTAAGTATTCATAATTTGTATATATTTTAAATGGTAATCTTTTTGTCTTTTCATTTTAATTAATTTAAATTCCAGCACTCTTTATGAATTAAAGAATATGCCCAAATATTTTGTCGGTGTACCGCAATACAATTAATTTACACTAGATATAATCTAAATAATTTTATTACACATTAATTTAGGTATTAATCCGGTGAGAAGTTACGCTATATTTTTATTAAAATTGTAAACGTAACACAATATAATATTAATATGGTTTATATTTTTTTTAATTGCAGCAATTAAAGTTACATTGTAAAAACAAAAAATATTTTTGTGTACATTTTGTATTCTTTTGTCATGCCAATGTAATTTTACTTGTTGCGAGAAAGGCTTCATTCAGTCTGTGACCGTTCGGTATAATTATATATCATGGAGAAACAGAGAGAAAGAGAGCGGAATTGATTGTATTTGAATTAAATTAAAACACCTGATGAATTATCACTCTGGGCCTTTGCAATTTTATATTTAGTGTGGGGTGGGCGGGGGAGGAGGGGTTTCAATATTTCAAACTTATCGTTATATTTAATCCGCACTCAATCTCACGTGTTCAAGGTTAAAACAAAAAGAAAACAAAAAACACAATCGCATTCACAAAACGGTTTATTTAATGTCGATTCAAAATGGGATTTCAATGAAAATTAACAAAGTTTTAAAACTACGTCTTGATGCGCAACTTTGTTGTTAATGTTGGTGTTGTTGGGTTAACTGTCATAATATATGAAGGATGAAACCCAGTTGGAAAAAATATAGCAGCACCCAGTATGTACACAGTAAATTTTAAATTTATAGATAGAAGATATGCAAATTTAAATGTTGGCGAAGCTTAATGTATTTACAGAAATTTCTGTATGGGGAAAGTATGGATGTGGGCTTTAAACGCTTCGTAACATAAGTACATTAATTTTGGTTGAAAAAACACAAAAACGAAATGAAATTTGTGACTATAGTGCAGCTTTATGACGGAACAATTGAGGAAGATAATGAAATGGCGCAGACAAAATTCGGAATTTCATTTAAATGTGTGCCGTTTATGTAACTGCAATTTTTGGTTAATATTTTTTGCATCAAACCGTCTTATTATTCTTTATTTAATGTTTTATTTGTTGAATTATTATCATGTTGTTTAGGGGAACACACTCCGCCAATTAATATTTGTATTATTTGTTTTCCACATACATATATTCTAAATTAACATATTTTATAGAATTATGCACACATTAAAAAAGCTACGTTCGTTTTTTTAAATAGATATCAGTTATATATAGGAATTACAATGGTATAAGCATAAACTAATTATTCATTTTATAATATGTATTTGGTTTACTACCGTTTGAAGGGTTGGCTTGTATGTTTGTTACATTGGATATTTGTTGTTTTTTTTCACTCGCGGTACATTTATTTAATTAAGGTAACAATTGTTGATTATTTGCTAATTCAATTTAAATTTTAATTGTTTTCTATAATCGTATATGTGGATTCGTGTGTGTGTGTTTTTTTGAGGGAGTGTATATCAATTTGATGTTACTTTAACCAGATCAATGCTGTTTAACATTGAAATTAATTCTCTCTTTCTTGTCAGTGTATTCTCCTTCATGCTTTAACATTTTAATAATTAATTTAAGTGAATTTAGATTTTATACAATTGTTTTAAAGGGTCTATTATTTTTGCTTCTTTCTGCATTAGAGTTAACAACCAAATGGCTTCAAGCTGATTTATTCATTTATAATTTTTATAGTTTATAGCATTATTTTGTAAAAATTTATATTGTATTTAGATTGGAATTATTATAGGTTTCAATATATAGATATATTAGACTATGTACAATTGGCGGAATTGTTTTGTTTTTGTTTGTATTAGATCTGTACAGAGTTTAAACTATTAAATTATACATTATTAATTTATTATTATTAAATAGTACATTTATATTTAACTATGCTACGTCTGTCATTTTTTGACGTTGATTGACAAGTCGATTCAACATTTTTTTTTTTTTTTGGTTTTCTGTTTTTAACCTAGAATCATTTTTTAAAATAATATAATTATAAATACGTTTCATAAATTCAAATGCTCATATTTGCTTGTTGTTTGAATTTGAATAACAAAGACAAACAAAAAGTTATAATTTTAAAATGATGGTTTTTTGCATTTTGCCAGTAATTTAATCTTTCTTGTTTAAACTTATATAACATTTTTATATATAACTATATGTATCTTATTTCATTTTTAAACGTAACTACTTGTTTTTTCAACACAGGCAACACTTTTCGCTCCCATCCTCTCTCAATTATATGATATAGACGCTTGTTTAAAATGATGTAATTTTTTTTTTCGTAACTCATTATGGATGACAACAATTTAATTGACAAAGCATTTTTTTTAAGCAAATTCCGTGATTTCATTTTTAACATTTTTATAATTTATCTCATGTATTTATTATTAATTCAAAATGCAATTGTTATGAACCGCAATGATTATCAAAAGCATTAAATACAATTAGTTAACTGCCTTGCTCCCTATAGCGTTAAATAATTAATAATAATTTTTTTTCCCCTATCATCACGTGATATTTTTTAAATTTTTTTAATGTTTAATGCCATGGCAATTGTGTATTAACATCTTATTCATCGAGGGGAAACGATTTTTTTGTTTATATACATATGTGTAATATATTCTTTAGAAGGGGCGGCATATTAAAAATTAAATGCTGAAGGAAAAGATAACGTGTAGTAGTTTGTAAATAACTTTGATACGGCCTAAACTATTCATGCAGGGTATTTTACTTAAAAAATATTGTTGATCATAACCATTCAACTGAATAGAATGGAGGATCTAGGACATCAATATATAATGAGAGAAGTTTTCGAAAACTTTTCTTTAGATCATGTATACTTAACAACTTTTAAAAAAGGTTATAGGCCCCAACAATTGCAAAATAAAACACTCTGAATTCAGGATATTCATATACGCAAATATGAAACGTGTCATTCGCTCGGTGTTTGTTGTGATCCTATTTGTTTTTAAATATTCTAATATTTATGAATCGGTTTTAAATAGATTAGTTTTATAATAGTAAATATAATATGCAATTAAATTTCTAAAAACAAGTTTTATCCTTTTTTGGTTTAACACATAACTTGTATTGCCGATTGCAAAGTGGATAGTGGAATATTAAAAAGGATTTTTAATGCATTTTTTTTTGATTTTGTGTAATTGCTAAATACCACACAGTATAGAGGAGAGAGTGATAAAAAGGGTAGCTGATACTTGATCACAAGGTTTCAATTGGTCTTATACATAAAATAAGTTTAACAAGAATGGAGAATGTCTTCAAAAAAATGTCCCTTCAAAATGTTGGCCTGAATCAAAAACCTTTGTTCGCTAATTCAATATATAAGTAATCAATTTATTGTAGATTGATTATTGGGACCAGAGATTTAATACAAAATGTAATTGTTTTAAACAAATTGAAACATTTTGTTCAGTATCCTGCCACATAGGTATTTTAAGTATATTTTTAATTAATAATTATAGAAAAATTTTAGATACATGAAGAGAATTTAAATGTAAAGAGTCATAGTATTTGCGATTAAGTGAATTGTGTGTGTGTGTTTTTTTTATAAAAGCATTGAAAGTATCTGAATTATATAATATCTAAAGTGGACAAAAAACGTATGTGTAGTACGTATGAGTAGTTCATTTAACTAGGCATATGTCACGAGTTAAAACATATTAAAGGTATACTGCATTATGAGCAAAGCTTTTTAAATCGCTTTAATCCTTATATCCTTTTCATTTCAATGAATGTGCGTCCATGTTTATCAACGTTGATTTTTTCATAATGTTTTCAAAATATTTAATTTCCAACAAATTGAAACATTTAATTCGATAATATTTATCCTCGCACCTTGCATTGTCTTTTTTTTTTCTTTCAAGGGGCAGCACTCCAAGTAAAGGGGGTTAACGAACAATAAATGTAATAGAAATGAATTGGCAGAACTCATTTTATGTTTTCAATGATTTAAATACTTTTTAAAACAGGATGAAAAATTTTGATATTATCCCATTTTTGATTTATTGTGTAATTTGGTACTTAATACTTGAAATTTAAACTCTTCCTGTTATTTATTAATAAAAAGACACATTCCAAATCATTAAATATAAACTCATTACAAATTAAAGTCTAATAATAATTAAGTTTAAATTTAAAAAAAATTTTTACTGGAATTGCCCCTCAAAAATAATTTTTTTTTTGAGATTTTAATTTTTTTTTGTAACGCATCAACTATGTAATAATAATATTGTAGGAACCCTCCATTTTTTTTTGGGTTTGTATATTTTTTACATTAATTAATTAATATTTTTTATTTGTTTGTTTGTTTTATAACAAATAACCGAGACAAACTATTGCTAGATACCATGTGTGAGGCGAATAAAGTGGCCGGGGTTATTTGCCACCCAATCCGAATTTCATAAAAATCAGTTCTTTCCCTTTCGACAGAATATCACCTCCGGGTGCCGTAATATCGTTCAATTTTTGCATTAAATTGGGTCCGCCCGGTTGTCCCGGTTGTTGACCCATGCCTCCTTGCATATTTTGTTGTTGCTGTTGCTGCTGTTGTGGTCCACCGTAGCCGCCGCCGGGTGGCATTGCTTGCATACCGGGTTGTGGTACAACTTGTGGCACACCCTTTTGCGGTTGTTGCCGATTGCTTGTACCGAAAAGGCCGCCAGTGGCTGTGTTCGCAGCGCCCGAGAACAAACTGGAGGCAGTCGAGAACATACCGCCACTGGATGCTGTTGTTACGGTCGGTGGTTGTGTCTGATGTTGCTGCGGTTGCTGTTGCTGCTGTTGATTGTGTAGCATATGCTGCGGCTGTTGTTGTTGCATATTGTGTGGCATTTGTTGTTGCTGTTGTCCAACACCCATGACATTACGCATCATGCTGCCCATACCTTGTTGTTGCTGCTGCTGCTGTTGTTGTTGTTGCTGCTGTTGGTGTGTTTGTTGTTGCTGCTGGTGTGTTTGTTGTTGCAAGCCCATATTACCAACGGTCCCTTGTCCGATCATCCCGCCTCTCCCCAGCATCCCCTAAAAATATTGTTATTTCAATTAGATTCAGATGTGACTCTACCAGTACCACACACACACACAGTGATCGGTTGAAAGTGCTTTTTTTCGAAAAAAAAGGGTTATTTAGTTATTCTTTGAAGTTTTTTGAACAATTTTTTTCCATAGTTGTAATAATGCTAACTAACGACTGGTTGAATAGAGTATGTAAATTGAATTTGTTAATTTTAATGTGTGCCCTTCTCTTGTGATGTTTTCTTAAACATGAAAAGTAAATCGTTTCTTTTTTTCCATTGTTTTGTATCCAAACGATTGTTTTTGCAGATTTTTGTTTTATTATTATTTTTGTATGCTTCGAAATAATTTTGTTCTAAAATGGTGCGGTTGAATGGTTGCTATTGGTGTAAAAGTGAGATAAACGTTGATTCCATTTCAAAAGAATAAAATGTTGTATTGAGTTTTAAACTGAAGATGTGAGGCATATTTTTTGGGTGCAGTTCTTTTATGTATGTTTTTATTTTTGCAACATTTTGATTTTTACAGGTGCAGGCACAAAATTAGTAAAAATGGATGCCGGGTAGGTTTGTTAGTCGTTTAACTCCACATAATTCAGCTATTTAAGCACATGCATTTTGTAATCCCAAAAGCACCCAATAAATCAACTTTATTTGATTGTAACATGGCAAATTTTTGGTTAATGTGTGTAATAGCACTCTAACACGCGTTTATTAATTTCTTATTTTGCTGAAACTAACTTTGTTGAGACTTATTATTTTGATTGTGCAACTGAAAATGTAAAAAACAAATTTTTGTAAGGCACCTAAAATATTTAAAAATGCATGAAAAAGTGTTAAGAACTTTTAAAGCAAATATTTTGAATTTCTTTTTGTTTTTATATAAAATTAATGAAGCAATATTGGCTTTTATTTGTCTAGGTATGAAATATTTTTATATGATTATTAAGTTATAATTAAATTGTAATAGTTATTAATTAAGTAACCAGAAATAAAGTAAAGTAGCAAACAATGTAATTAACAAAAAACTAAAAAAATGCATTGAAAAGGGATAATATGGTGAAACATAACGTCTTCTAAGTTTATGGTTTAATAAATATGAGAATTTTTATTATAAAATTTTAAAACTTAAAGAAATATTAATTTAAAAAGGAATAATATTTAGTAAAACTGAAAGACTCCATACCAGATATTTGTTAGTAAAAAAAAGAAACAATTTATAAAAAAAATAATGCAACTTTGTAACGAAAATTACGTGCGCAATTAAATAACTTTTTCACAAGCAATGACGAGTATTAATAAAAGGCAATAAACGAATAACTTGTCACAAATTCAACAAAAACTATCAATATTATTTTATAACTGAGTAACATTTTTTGTTAGCAATAGAAAAAATTGTATTTAATTTTAATTATTAAAAGTTTGTGTTTAAAAAAAAGTACAGTGTCACTTACGATTACCTATGCCATTCAAAAGAAATTATTGCATCATTCAAAAGTGCGTATTACGTCATTAAATGTACAATTCAACAACATCCCGATGCATCGGCATTAGATTTGCGTTACTTCTGTCAAATATTGTAGCTTATGACGCTATTTACACTTGGTTGTACAGACTTTCGTTTTCATTCATTTATTCATATTCATTGCAACTTATGCACTCAATGGTTGTTGAAATATAACAAAATTATAGTTACACCTATATAAAATCACTCTCAAAAAGGGGATATTTTTGGGATAATTTTTTTAAAAAGTATGTACAGTAAAACGCTAAATGTATATTTTAAGGAAGAATAAATGAAGAAAAAGTTTAACGGAATTTGAAGAGGATAACGGTTTTAATATTTATTATAATGATTATTTAATAAAATGATAAAATTAAAAAAAAAATATTATGTAACGAAAAAATGAAATTTAAATATGATGCAATTTACTTAATAATAGTAAATTTTGTAAAACCATACAAACTGCAGTTAAAATATTATATTATATAATAAATTTGGAGTACACGCATGCTCTTCATAATTTTATAAAACGTCACAATTTAATTACCCCTATAAGGTCGACTCCCAAATTTTTACAGTTTTTCTAACGTTTTTCTTCTAAAATTGCAGCCTAATTCTCATTAGCAGTTGAATAATTATTATTACCAAGTAACAGTACAAATATGAACAACTAGAGAAACTGTACTATAAAATGTTTGTCGTGTTAAGATGAAAACAAAAAATCCCAATAAAATAAAAATTGTATCACTCCAATATGGTGGGTCGTAATACATTTGAAAAATAACGGTGTTTGCCTAACACTATATTATGTAATTTATAATTAGGCTTTAACTGTTTTAATCGTTGTGTGTGTGGGGATTTTTAAGCGAGCGAAATACTTGCATAGATTTAGGCGTTTATGCGGCTACCACAATAATTATTATGCAAACAAGCAATTTAACATATTTTAAGAGTAAAATAGTATTTAATTTGAATGTCTTTATGTAATATTATGTTAATTATTTCGTATACATATGTGGAAGTAATTATACTTTTTTTAATCCCATATGTATACGTTAATTTGCAGTGTCAATAGTTATAAATTAGCTACATAATTATGTAGGTAATGAAGCTCAATAATAATTAATAATAATTAAATAAATGAATAAGGAACAAACTAATTCACACAAAACAAAAGAACAAAAATGTTGCATCAATATAAATTATAGGTGTTTGTGGACCAATGAATATGCGTTCAACTTAAATAGTATTTATAATATGTGTATATTATAGTTTTTAGTTAACATCGTTGTAATGACGCGAAATATTGTCGTTTATTTAGTAAGTATATTTTTATAGTACTCAGTAGGTATAGTAGTAGATGTCGATATATATAGTGTAAACTGTTAAGTATATATGATAAGTGATTTACATAATTGTTGAGTGTGGTTGTTGTTCTACTTCGTTATTTGTATGTAGTTGGAGTGAGAGTGGCATTCACGAGAGCCGCAATTTAGTAAATTAAGGCGCTTTTGATATGACTTATGAAAATGCGCCCTAATGTAGTCTATAAATCATACAGCTTTCGTGCAACCTTGAAAAATTTGTTGCGGGATCAACGCATCGTGACTTTATATTTGGAAAATGGTTATCTTGAAACATTATTGTCCATTGGAGATATAAAAAAAAAAAATTTAGTTTGAAACTAAACTGTATGTAAATTATTTCGCACAAACTTTAACAATAATAATTGTACTATAATTTGCTATTTGTACATAAATAAATTCAATTAAATGAGAAGAACTTTAATAATCTAATTATTATTATGTGAAAATGTATTTGATATCGGTTGTATATTAAAAAATTATCTACAATCAATCGGTTTTAATTAATTATTAGTGAATGCGATGAATTACGATTAATAATTTTTATTATTTTATTAAAAATTCTTACTTTTAATTATTTCTGATTAAAAAAAAACAATACATAATATAATATATTATATAAAATTCACTATATATTTCATTAATAGACTTGGTGGTGGCGGTGGTGGTTTTATAGTGGTGGTGGTAGAGTTTATATATGGGTGTTTTTTTCTTTTCTTTTTTTCATTTTTTTTTTGTGGTAGTAGAAGTTAGTTTTTTTAAGTAGTAGTTACCTGCGTTTGGTGATCGGGGGCAGGGTGGCCCGTGTTGTCTAACAGTGTAGGGGAAGTAGGGCGAGCATCTAGCAACAAACAACATGAAGACTTGACATTTACCACAGCAGAGCAAAAAAATTGACAACGTTCTTAAATAGGCGATCGGCAAGTGGAACCATTAATAATTTGCAAAGTGCCCTCCGCGTACGTACTGTGTTTGGGTGTGTGTGTGTGTGCGTGTGTGAAAAGTCAATAATTTTTTTATAAAAGAAAATTCCGAAAAAAAATAACACACACTTTTTAATTTTATTTATAATTTTAAATCCGCTTCATAAATACACAGTTTAAAAATTGTATGGTCAATAAAATAAAATTCACACACCAAACGCTCGTGCATCAAATTTAGCCGTTCCATTTTAAATTTCCAAATGGTGGACAATATTTAATACCATTTAGTTGTAGTTAGTATGATGTGGATTGTTTTTTTTTTCTCAAATAATTTAAATTTATTAATTGATGAGGAAATGCACTTGTAATGTTACGCTTGCCATCACGCCTTTTAAACGCAGATAGTGACTTTGAGAAAATTCAACTAAAATTCATAATCAATAATTATAATAGAAATAAATAAAATAATGAACAAAAACATAAAAACAACAACAAACAAACAAAATAAAAACAACGGAAAAAGTACAGGTTCATAGGACGTATGTATGTAAACTAAAACAAAAAATACTTGGAAAACAAATTTGTATTACAAATATATATATATGTATATATAAACGGAATAAAAAGAGATAGATATAGAGCTTTCATAGTGGTGTGCACACTCAACATTTAAAGCTTTCCGGCCTCAAAGACAAAAAATTAATACACCTAAGTCTGTTTTTACACGGTAGATGCGTTCCAAACAAAACGGTTCAAAAAAAAAACGTGTTATACATAGTAAAAAAGGGGACTAGTTCCATATCCATCAAACCAGTAAAAAACAGTTGAAATAAGTACATAATATACAAATAAAAATGGCTCTTAGTAGAGCTTTTATAAAAGCCAAGTTAAATGTTTATGTGTATTAATGCGTTTGTTTCATATGAACAAAAGGCAATTCAAATGTTAAGGTAAAAGTTGAAAAATGTTAACTTGATGAAAAAAACATAGCTCTACACGCTATAATCGGATATCATATGCGATCGCTTAATGACTGTGTGTATTAACCCCTTTCTAAATTTCTTAAAGATAAGCAACTTCCCTTTTTAAATTTGTAAAAGATAACGTTTTTTTTTTTAATCAAGTAGCTCTTTAAAAAAGTGGTAATTCGAATGCAATTGTGTAAAAACGGAATCAATTTTTTTTTCTCAACCGTGTTAAATCAAAACCGTTAAAAAAAGACCGTGTAAAAACAGATTTAGGGTATTGTTTAGCATGTTCAATTACGATAGATATATGAATTATCATTTCATTTTAATTTTAATATGTATATAATAACTATTATGAGTATGTATATTTATATTTCATTGAAAATTAGCTTCGATTGTGTTTTGGTTGTTGTTTTTAATTGAAACTAATTAATGCATGTATATTTGTAATACTCGCTACTCGTTCATAAGCATAACAATTTATGGTGAGTACTCAGTATTTTCCAACAATAAAATTAATAATAATAATATTTAAATAATAGTATGTAATTACATATTAATATTTATTATCATTACAACACTATACATCATAGCAGATAGTATAAAGGAGTTATATATAATGTATACTATACAGAATAATTAAAAAAATAGTATATTTTATGTATTATTTTGTATAGTATATGTAATTAAATGTGTTACGAAAAAGAAGTACCTAAATATTTTGAAGATATGGTTCGATTTGCAAGTAGAAACAAGCAATTCGCATCAACTTCGTATAAAATTCGCTATGTATATACTCTAAGTATAGTCGTTTAAGTCGGATTGAAAAAAAAATTAATCAAATTATAAATTGCAACGAAGCAAGAAAAAATAAGTCGCCGTTTTATTATTATTATTAATATTTATTAATTAAGATATATTTATATTATATAGTATATCAAGTATATTGTCATAACATACTTTGAGCAGATTCGTTCCTTTATGTAACATATTATATTCATTGTAAATTTAGAAATGACAAGAGAAGGAGAGACAGGCACAGAGTGTATGAGGGAGAGTGAGAGAGAGAGAGAGAGAGAGAGAGAGAGAGAGAGAGAGAGAGAGAGGGGAGAGAGAGATAGAGTGGGAGGGAAAGAGAGAGGTATAATAAATAATTATTGTTTAAACTTTAAGAGAGATAAATAAACACCGTGTGTTTGCACGGCTCTTTTTAACAAAAAGGACAATCAAATTTGAATGCACTTCATGCATTTGCCGGTGTATGTGTGTTTGTGTGAGAAAATTTGAGTTTTGATAAATTTGCTTGCAATTTACTATATTATAGAATATTGTCGAACGAGCGATTAATCCAATCTGATTAATATTGTTTAAGTACAACAACCGTTATACGCATCATTGGAGAATTGGATGGTAGAGTTTATAGTCATGCAGACGCAGTTAAAGAATTATTTATTAAATAAAAATCATAAAAATATTTTAAATTTTAATTTTGACTTAAGCGAGCTTACATTAGGCGCTGTCTCAATCAATCGGTTTAAATTGATTTTTTTTTGGTCCACACATTCTGTTCTAAGTAAAATGTAAGTACATATATTATATATTAATTAAGTTAAATTTAATGAATTATATGTATTGCAATAAAAGCAACTGTATACAGCATGAACATTTAACAGTGAAGTCATTTAATCAGTTTGAAAAATCACACAAGTGGGTAGCGCCCTCTATAAAATATTTGATATCAGTGATTTTTGTTTGTCAAACTATTTAAGGTATATTTATAATATGTATAGTTGCAGTGCAATTAAGTGCAAAGCAATAATGCGATTTAATTGAACAATATTATGATGATCTTTGTTTTAATTGGGTGCACACTGTCTCAATTTCAGTTTATAATTTTATTAAGTTGGTACAGTTAAAATCATAATTATCCGGAGTTTTACACGTATTCATGATGAGTTGTAACGCAAGTAGGCATTAAATATCAATTGGTAGGTATATCCGTTTTAGATGATTAATTAGCTAAAACCCCTCAGGCCTCAAAATATAACACACTGTAAATTGCGCTGCGTTTAGTTTATGTTTATTTTAAAAATGAATGTGCCCGTTTCTGTTTGAGCGTATTTCCCATACTATAGATAAACAGTAAACCGTGCCATTGTTTATTAGCGCCTGGTAACACAGGTTAACAGTTCCATCAGCTGTACACACCTATTACCTTGAACAGTAGCATCTTCGAAAAATTGCACATTCAATTTGAATTGTTCTTTTTTTGTGTTTTTTTTTTGTTTTGAGCACAAAATAACAGTTTTGGAGAAAAAATAACACACGTAAAAAACAAAAAAATAAATGGCTAAGGACCTCAAATGAAAGAATATTTTTAATATATACTTAACCATTATTTTGTCCCTTTTTTCAACATAAAAAAATAACTGACTGTACACAACATGTTAAATACAAAAAAAAATAATAGGAAAATGACATATGACCAACATTTACATTACTAATATAAGGCAAAAACCAAATATTAAAATGAAAAAATGATACCAAAACAACTGATAATTAAATAACGGATAAATGAACGCTTTAATATTTGGTTAAATATTAACGATGATACATATGTAGTAGTTTTTAATGTAGTTTTCTTTTAATGTGTTATTTGTTGAAATAATTTAACATTAATTAAATATTTCTGATAAAAATTTTAAATATTTTTTTCATTTTCAATTGTGTTTTAAGTTTTAAAAATTAATTTCCTTTTTTGATATTTCAAATTTTCTGTGTATTCAATTGTTTGTTTGTGTGCTTGTTTTCATATATTTATTGTTAATATATTTTTAGTTGTTGTTGTTATTTTGGTTGTTGTTGTTTGGTTGTTGTTGTTGTTGTAGTCTAATAAAACGGACATACCTTTTCGTATGGGACCACCACGCTGTAGCATGCCACCGGCCGCCATATTGTCACGTGGCGGCGGTGGTGGACCTCGAGCGCCCGGCCCTTGACCTCGACCACCGCGATTATTTGCTACACCAACACCAACACCACCACCACCACCGACATTATTACGCTGCACCCCAACGCCAACACCAATGCCGCCCACGCCCATTGGGCCACCACCTACCGCTGAACCTCCGACTCCTCCTGCACCACTACCAATTCCGCCAACGCCGCCGACACCGCCACTAATGCCGCCAACGCCAACGCCACCCTGCATTTGATTTGTGTTATACTGTTCGGTAGTCTCTTGAAATAGAAAGTTGGACGGCACAAGACCGCGCACACCATCCAGTTCGCCCATGAAAAAACCGTCCTCGTCCATTTCGCCGTATACCAGTATCACTTCGCCCGTCCGAAAGCTCAATTCCACCTGCAGTTATTGGAATAGATAGGAGATGGAGGTAGAGCCACATATCAGTTAAAGGGGTTGCCACTACAGTGTGTGTTTGCTACGTCTTTGTGTGTCGTTTTTTGTGAAGGGGGGGAGAGGGGGGGGGGGTGAGAGGGGGGGGGAAGAGTGCTTTACGGTTTAAAGCTTTGGTTTGCTTCATTTATATATGTATATATTTTGAGGTTATATTTCAAAATTTAAGAGTTGGCTGTCTTAGTCTGAAAGTAATTCCAAGCTCTTAGCTATTTATCATTGATTAACTAAGGAATTTGAGGGAAGGTATTCCGATTTATTTATTTATTAAAAATCCAAAACAATGGGTGACAATTCTTAAGAAAATAAAACAAAATGCTAATACCTCAGTAATTAATATTTGTGCATCATGTTTTTTTAATATTTTTCGAAAATTTTACTTGGCTGATTTTTTATTAATATTTTTTTGAATAGGTAGTTGATATTCCGACCTATTCTCTAAATAAGGTCTTTCACTCATGTTTTTAGAGTGAAAGAATTGTGGAGTGAAATAATTTTCTTTCACTGGTATTCACACTGACAGTCTTTCAGATTGAACAAAAAATCTAGTACTTTTTAATTTATTCCTGATTTTATATATTCTACACCATAATATAAACAAACGTTAGAAATGAAAGAAGCTATATATATATGAAAATTGGGCTAATTGAGATGTAATGCACACCATGTTTTTCAAATATTTATTTTTTATTAATAGAAAATAAAAAATAAAAAGTAAAGTTGATAATTGTGCAAAAACTTGAATATCACAAAAATTAAGGAGATAAAGTAATTATATGAATAAATTAATTTATTAATGTGAAATAGAGTCGTCTCTTTGTTGTGCAACCAATTGCAAGCGGCGGGGCATCGAATTTACCAAGTTATGTAAAGTGTTTACGTCACTAGTTGCCCATTTCTCGACAATGGCCGCTTTTTGTTCCTTCAAGAACTCATATTGCCTTCCACCCTCAAAAACCTTTGCTGGAAGGATGCCCCAACGGTCCTTAATTGGATTTAAGTCCAGACTTATTGCTGGCCACTGTAATAAGGGAATACCATTGGAACAGAAAAATGACATCGTATGCCTTGCAACGTGTATAGGAGCGTTATCCTGTTGAAATGTCCAGTCGACGCCATGGAACTCCTTCGCAAATGGTATAAGTTCTCCTTCAAGGAGATCCGTATACATTTCCGCATTGATCCGTCCCGGCACAAAGCAAATGGGAGACTTTTCAGCAGAGCTAAATGCCGCCCATACCATCAGAGAGCCACCACCATGGTTCCGCCTGTAGCTCGTCTTCCTAGCTCGTCATCATTGAAAATCACCTTTGTGAACTCGTTGTCCCAAAACTTATATTTTTCATAGAAGGTAAGCCGGGCCTTCTTATGCCGGGGTAACAGTTTTGGTGTCCGTACCTTTGAGTCATATTTGAGGTGCAACTGCTTTCGACAAATCTGTTGCACCCTCTGCCTACTCATTGGCAACTTCAATTCAGCTTTTATTTGAGCGCAACTCATGTTTTTAGCCGTTGCTAGCGCCTTTATTTGCCGTTTAGTGCGCGCATCAACTTTTGGTAATGCCCACTTCTGTTGTTTCGGGCATATTTCTGAGGCTTCTTCAAATAATTCGTGATAGTATATCAATGTCGACTTAATCTTTTGTCAATTTCTGATATTTTTCAATTTTCGTTTTTTCTTTTTAATTTAATTCGGCTGCGAGAGGCATTTTAACAAAAAACAGTCAAAATTTATAAAAAAACTCAAAAACTTGTAACAATACTAACTATAGTCAATTAGTTAACAATATTTAAATGCACTTAATAATTTTTTGCAGCGAGATAATTAATGTGTCACACTCAAAATGTAAATGAAGAATTTTGCACAAATATCAACTTTCTATTAAAGTCATGACTTTGTCTCTTTTAAAATTAAAATATAGATTAAAAGCAAATAAGAAACATATGCATGAAAAAACATCACAAAGCATAAGAGATAAAACATGTATACTCGAATCATTTATGCCGTTAATAGAAACAAATTTCGCACAAATATCAATTTTACTGAGGTAAATCAATAATCACTATTAAGACCGTTAAAATTTTTTTTGAGAATATACGCAGTATGAAATTAAAAATGAGGATTCGGTTTAATGCTCAATCGGAACTTCTCTGACACCCCTACCTTAATACAAGGGGTTAATTGTAATTATAATTAAATTACAATTAAATATATTTTTTTTATACAAACACCCACAAACTTTTGTTTTTTGTTAGTTTAGGAACTCACCTCGGCATCAACATTGGGACTGAGCTCTTGCGGATCATAATCGTACATTGCGATCATCCGTTTCACAGGCATATTCGCATAAATATCACCCCAGCGATCACGACTCACACCGCGCACACTCTGTGCCCCGGTCCCACCGACCAAGGGTCCGCCTTGTGCTCCTCCACCCACCGGATTCTCTTCGATTTCCGTCACCATATTGTGTGGCACATATCCTCGACGGCCGTTCAACTCGCCCCAATAAAAACCATCCGGATCTTTGTCACCGTTTACCTTTTGGAGATTAACAGTAATACAAACATATAATTTGTTTTGATTTAGATTAATAATACAACACACACAGCGCATATTAAAGACACATATACTCAATTTTAAATTGTATGTTACAATACAAAAAAAAAATAAATAAATAAAAATTAAAACAGGAATAATTGTGTGTAAGGTAACAGTTACATTGAAAAATCAACATAACAGTTAATATTTCATTAGTAATGAATAGTGGGACTGCAGCAGTGTAAGTGTATTAATTTATGTTGTGTTTTATAAAGGATGGGGAAATTAATATTGCGTGTAGTTTAATTACGTTACGGTTTAAGATGTATATTTAGATGAAGTACAAAATGAAGAAAAGTTTGTCAAGGAATGGGGCGGGGTGGGATGTAAATGAGGTTAAATATTAAAACAAAATGCATAACTGAATATTGGTGTTTAAATAATTGTACAAATATTTGTTTTCTGATTTGACCATATATAATAATTTAAGCATTTATAGACATATGACTTAATGTCTACAAATATTGTGGTTATTACTTTGATTGTGTCACCCTCTTGAAAGGGCAATTCTTCCTCACACCCATCAGGATTTGGACTCATTGTTGTTGGGTCATAGTCGAACATTGCAAGAAAATAACGTGGCTTTTTCTGTTGCTGCTTGTTTGCTTGTTGCTGCTGTTGCTGTTGCAATGGTTGTTGTGGTTGTTGTTGCTGCTGCTGTAGCAGTTGTTGTTGCGTTAACGTTCCTCGTTGTTGTTGTTGTTGTTGTTGTTGTTGTTGATGTAGTTGTTGTTGCGTCGACAGTGGCGGTTGGCCTGGAAGTTGGGGTTGTTGTTGTTGTTGATTATTTTGATTGCGTTGTTGCAGTTGTTGTTGTTGTTGCGGTTGATTGCCGAAACGCTGTTGGTTCTGAAGTTGTTGCTGTTGTTGTTGTGCTTGTTGTTGCTGTTGCTGATGTTGCTGCTGCTGTTGCTGCTGTTGCTGTTGATGTTGCGTCAATGACGGCCCACCAGGGCCGTAATATTGTTGATTTTGTGTAAGTGCGTTGGGCCCTCGCCGTGGTTCCGTGTGATTGCGGGGCGCAGTATTTGGCTGATAGCCCTAATTACAATTTGAAAGTAGCCACGTTTAAGTTTCGGTTTTCAGTTCTGTTTGTTTGTTTTTCAATATTTCTTGTTTTTTTAATATTTTTTATTTATTGCATTTTTTGTGGCTCACACGTCTCCTGCTTCTTTCGAGCTTTCTATTTTTTCCTGTCTCCCTCTCTCTCTCTCTCTCTCTTTTTTCTCTCGATTTGAGTTGTTGATATATATATTATTTAATCGTGTTTTGTGTCATGTATTTTAATATTTTCAAAGAATGCATTTAGTTTTATCGGCATATAATGTTATGTTTTTTTATATTTTATTGTAGGTTTTTAAGACGTGTTTTGTGTTAGTTTTTTACTTCAACAGAGCGCTGGCGGAACACATAAATGCATTTTATAGATTAACAACACTATACATATATCTCGTTGGAAGAAAGGTGCATCACAATATATAGATTTTTAAAACATTATGGTAATTACAAAATAGGTACAAGAAGAAGTTAAATAGTTTTCCGTGATATTTTTATGATTTGGTTATAAAAGTTTTAAAAAGGTAAAGGTTACTGTACAGAGATTACGTGAAAGACCACTGAGATTTCTTTTTTATATAAAGATTTGATACTGAAATCGTAAGCGAGTGATTATTTTTTTTTTTTTTTTTAATAACATCACGTGCAGTTAAATGAATTGTATATATTAAAAATACAAACATACACTTAAAATAGAACATCAATCATATAGTGGACAGGTACAAGTATTCATATACTTAATGTACATAAATATAGAATAAGGCGAGGAGTTGAAAAGAGAATTAAAATTTTTACATTTTGATTCATGCTTGACACATTTAAAATTGTCAGTGACATGAAATTAACAGAAGATTGAGAAACCTGAACAAACGCAAAATGGCGATTACATTGTATTTGGTTAGAACTTGTTTTAGAAGGCACAACGAATAAATATACATGGATAAAACCGAAAACCGATTTTTATAAAAAGAATCCTTAAAACGTGTACGTAATATTTATAGAGCAACAAAGCAGAAGGTCTGGAAATAAAACGAAAATAGTCAACATAGTTTTAAGGACATTTTGGCTTTGATTAGTAATAAAAAATTGACAGCAATTTACGACAGTTTACACACACCATTTCACTCATGCAGTGCCTATAGACAATTTGCTGAGTCACAGAGAATTTTTCGTCCTTGACATTAAAAAATGTTCTTACTAAAAATTATTGCAACAATTATAGACAACTAAACTACTTTTAAATTAATGTTCAGCATCCTTAGAAGCAGTGTAGCATGTGTCCAGCAGCAGGAACTGTTTTTGACGCCAATTAAGTTGTAATCATTATAATATTAGTTGTGGTCTAAATAAGAATTTTACAAAAACATAATGGCCGTTAAGAAAAATAATGACGGACAACTTTTTGTCCTTCATAACTCCCTAAACTTTGAATTCCCTAATGAATTGGGAATTGTTGTTATAACCCATTTTTTCTAAGTCTTACTTACTTCTATTAATTGTCGGTTGCATTGGCAAATCGTATTCGACGAGATGACACATATCCTGTTTACGCAGTTTTTTGTGTATTCTCAATTATTTATTTATTTTTTGGTGAATCCAAAATGGATAAAAATCATATTGTTTTGCTACTAGTAATTGCTTTTTTTTACAAAATTAATTATGTGAAAAGAGTTGTAGTACTTTAACAAGACAGCATATACATTATGTACATATATGGACATATTTTGTCAGGACTAACACATTTATAGTTCAACTAATTATACATACACAGTAGCTGTTTTTTGTTCGAACAAAAAATTAATAAATCAAAAACACTATAGCTATGCATTAATATTTATTGAGGTGAAGGATGAATTGGTAAATTGATAGTTTGTTACGACAATTACCATGCACATGCAACATTAATTATAATTATGCAAAATATGGAGAAAGCATATTCGTATAGGCACTAATTAAAATTCATAGTTACAAGAATTATTAGAGGCGGAGCTATTACACAATTCATGTATTTTGTGCATACATGTATTAATTTAGTGAGTATTGTTGATTAATTGATCTCTGTTACGTATGTGTGTGTGTGTGTGTGTGGATGCTAAATTTGTTTTATATTATTTCCAGCGTAAGTGTATCGCAAGTGTAATTAAACAGAACGATGCAAAAAAATAATTTTTTTTTGCTTCATTTAATTAAAACGGTGGTTGTTAGATCAACAGCATAAATCCTGAACATACATAATTAATTTCTAAATTATGTTAGAGAGAGCATTGTTCATTAATCATCAAAAAAAATCACTTAATATGAATGTGCACGCACAAAACAATTGTCCAGTTATACAAACTGTACCATTTGTATTATATTATTGCCGCCGCACTCATGAACTTCAGATGCAGTGACGCATTTTAATTTATTTTTAATTTACAATATTTAATTGGAACAACATTACACTTACCATTTGGCTGTGTTGAGTGTGCATTTGTCCCGGATAGATTTCCTTGTCACTCAAATTCTCATCATGGTCAATTACTTGTTGCTGCTGATTGGGGTTTATGGGCAATTGCACTTGACCTTGCATTGGTCCCTGCTGCTGATGGGGTCCTCGCTGATTGCGGAGGTGTGGTGGAACATTTGATTGCATCATGTTGTGACGTCCACGGGCGTTACGTACACCAGCTGATGGGGAGAAAAATGTTATGAAAATATGAAAGAACAATTTTGAATTTTCAGGTTGCAATTTTTGTTGATTAATCATCTCACTTGGAATGGGTGTCGGTTGGCTATCAGCCGACTGAGCGTCTCTTGATTTTGTTCGCACTGTTACTGCCCTTGGATTGAGACCTACAAGTTTCCCAATATCTATGAGAGCATGATCACCAGTCGGTGAGTCGACGTCTGTTACCTTTGTTTTTGAATAGAAAAAATTTAAAATGTTAATGTAGAAGGCCCGATTGCATTAACCATGACTTACTTTTTTGCCATCGGCGTAGACAGCATAACCTGTTACTGGTCCAGATGATGGTGGACGATTTACCGGTTGCCAGGTAACTAAGAGTGTACCATCTTGAGGGCCAGCCTCAACCTGAATATCCTGAAAAAAAAAACGGTTTACGTTTTGGTTCAAGCATTTATGTACAATATGCCCGCTATAAACAATACCTGTGGCGGATCTGGCAGGCCTTTAGCCAATGTGCGAAAGTCTGTGTATGCGCCAGGTGCTTCCTCTGGCGGTGGACCAGATGGTGGTGCTTGTCCCGGCGCCCGAAGATGTTTTGCACGCACAGTAACACGATATTGTGTACTTGGTGCCAGCCCTTCAAATTTTAAAAGTAAGTGAAAATGCGCAAAAAAATAAAAAGATTTTTTGGCATTTCCTACCAGTAATCGTGTGACGATAAACGCCTGGTTTCACAGTGCGCACTTCTACGTTGTTAACACAAACAACATGCTGATGATTGGAGTTAGCTGGCAACCACGATATGATGGCCGACGAGCACGTTATATTACTGGCACGCACAGCTGATGGTCCCAAATGGGCTGTATCGCGTCCAATTATCATTGTGCAGGCGGCATCTCGTGATGTGCGTCGATTTTGGGTAACACTCCGCACACTGATGCGATGAGGCTTCAGTTGGTGTGAAATTAAGAATGGACGAAAAAAAATTTCAAAGAGATAAAGTGCTTTTTGGATGGAGTAACTGAATTAAAATTGCAGATTTTTCCCTTGTAAATCCTGTCATCTTATTATATGTTTAGATGTTATTTGTGTGTCAAGTACTAAAGAATGTTTGGCTATTTAATACTTACCCTGTTAGAATCAACACCTTCCACGAGTGCCCTTGTTCGCTCGTTGGCCTTGACCGTTACTTTCAGCACACCATCCACATACACGTGATAACTCTCAATTTGATGGAAGCCCGGCGGTTCCGGGGCTGACCAACCGATAAGGACGCTTTTATTCAGTTGGCGCTCCAAAGTGAGATGACGTGGCGCCGGAACTGGATTTAATATCGAATAAAAAATCGCACGTTTTATTTAAATGGGATCGTGTATAAGTATCATATGTGTGTGTGTGTGGTTAGTCTCACAATTAAAATGCATTTACAACATTTAAATGATAATAAAAACATCAAGTTATGCTTGGGGCGGGCGGGGGTTATATTTTAAAAGCCAATTTGTGCATGATTTAGATGAGATACTAACTTATTTTATATAATTTGCGCCATTCAAATATTGGTCTATGTTGGTACAACCAAAAAATAGGAAATTGAAAAAGAGTTTTTTTTAGCTGTTGTCGTATTTTATGGAAAGAAAAGCGTTTACTTGATTAGAAGAATTGCAATTGAACGCAAGCTTTGGACTATATTGATGCATGGGGAAAAGTATACGATAATGTTTTTTCTGTTGTAAAAAATACGAGTATGAACCCATTTGTGTTTTTAGTTTCGTCGCAAAATTTTACCGTAATAGTAATTTTACTTTCAAAATTCTATAACTAATGAAATACACATGGTACAGTTAAACAATATGCAATCTGTGTTTGTGAATTATTGAACTGGAAACTATTGATTATATAAACATGCAGTTGGTGTAATAGATAACATTAGCGAAATTATGCAACGACAACTAAAAATAATTTGCTGCAAAATTTGCATGATGTGAATGAAAACGGGATTCATTTCTCAGAGTTCAAAATTCAGTTTAATTTCAATAATATTGGAAAAGAGTAATAAATATATTACTTTTAATCGTTTTGTCGAAATATTTATAATTTTTATCATATTGTAGCATTTTGAGTATTTAAAGGTTTGGTTGACTGCGTTGTATATTATCCCAGACGAGAACCCGTGTTTCGCCTCTGTATAATAGTGCTTTTTGACTAAAGAATTTTTTAAATCTGTTCTGTGTTTGAGCTCTGAATATAACTTATAGCCGATTATATCGACGACTTCCGCAATCATTTTTGTTATTGGTAAATTTGTTCACGAACCGCGATTTGTTTCGCTTATTTCGCGGTTTAATTTTGAAATATGCATATGTTATTTCCGGAATGTTTAAAAACACCTGTGAAAAATTTTGTAGGTATGATTTTAGCCTAATTAATTTCCATACATACAAACGTAACATACATGAGTGAAGGGGATGGTTTTTATGGGTACAATATTGGTATTAAGTTTGGCTTAAAATCGGCCAACGCTTTGTATAAACGGACAGACAGACAGACAGTCAGACAAACATTAAATTTTATATTTATAAGATGACTGTGACGGCAATTGTGTAAAAAAATCCGGCTAAATACCAACAACAAATGGCATTGTAGACGAACTATTTTGGAAGATTATTTTAATTTTATTTAGTGTAGCACAATATTTATAATTTACCGGCATTTCAAGTTCATTATTTTAAACAAGGCACCCAATAATTTTAATGCGGTTGAGTATAATTATTTGGGAGAAATTTCAAGCTACTTTGAATTAATGCGAAAAACTAAAAAGTTATTTAAAATTATTGCTATAATAAGTACTATTTTTGTGGGAAATTTTTCCATTTCATATTTTGTTCACACATTTTAAATTTTTTTTATATATATTATAGAAACTGATATGTACTATATGTTTATAGAGAAAGTTTTTTTTGTTTTGAGATTGTGTTTTTCGATTTGTTTCACAAAACATATTGTGTCCTACCTGTGTCAACATCATCTTCATTTTGATCTGGACCTAAGTCACCGTGCGTTTCACTGAGTCGTGCCATATCCTCAGATGTATGTGTAATTAGCGGATTATGTGCCTGCAATGGGGGAAGGGGAGCAGGATCCAATGGAATCGGTGCATCATCGGCATCTCTAAGTGTCGAAACTACGGCTTGGTGAAACTCTAACAAATCGTCGCCTATTTGTTTGTTTGTTAAGACATCATTGTGATTTTTTTTTGGTTTTTAATTGTTATTATAATTGTATTGTTTTGTCAAAAGCATTAATGTAAATGTTTTGTTGCTGTTTTTTCATATTAATTTTTATTTATTCTAGGGTACATAGCATCATGTGATATGCTTTCATTCAAATAAATTAGAGCCTAATTGAACATTAATCAATTGTTGTAATATTTTATTACACTGTAGGCTTAGCATTTAACTAAATATAGTAACAGTAAATAGTCGTTATTAAAACTACCTGTAAATGTTACCCCTATAGTGTAATAAAATTTAATTTCAACACCTAATGAAAACTAAGTCAAACGAATAAACTTTTCAAATTAATACTATTGGTGCAGTTTAATCAGATTAATTTATTTTCCTTTAAAGAAAATCAGTGCTGCACCATTTAGTAAAATACGTTACTTTTGCGTTACTTCAAGGTAATATGAAAGTAACGCATTAAAGCTCAGCTCTGGGTATATGTTAGTTGGTATTCCTCAAAAGTAGCTATTTCTTAATTTATAATAATAATTTGAATAGTTACAAAAACACTAAACAAAAACAAAATTTAAACAAAACCAAAAGCATTAACTCTGACTGAAGCAAAAAAGATCTCAAAAATATTAAAATGCCATAAATAATATGATTTCTGTTACGATATTTAACAGCCATGATAACGCGACTTCATTTATATGGCCATTTTACACGGATGTAATTAACATTTGATAAAACTAACCATTAAATAATGCATGAATTTTTAAACGCGATTTAAACGAAATTTAACGTCAAAAAATAAATATGCAACTATAAAATACATACATTTTGTTTAAACATATAAAAACAGGATCAACTTAAAAAGGGAACAGGGATCATTGATTATTTTTTTTTTTTAGATTTTACACCGCATTTTCATACACATTTTTAATAATACCATTTTGAATTTAATTATACCTCGATTTTTTTTTAAATTTTAGATTTAACTTTACAGTTCTTTAAACGAAGTAATTTTTTTTTTGGGTTTTTACTTTTATTTACAGCACACGCATTATTAATAATTACCTATTAATCTTTGTACAAAGGAGGCAGGAACTAACCCTCTTCTTCCATCTAGCAATTCGGCATCGTAGTAACCACCCTGTGGCTCACCACTGCCCCAAACTAATAAATAATCACCGGCACACAGTGTTAATTCACCTTCTGATTCACTACAAATATATTTGTAAAGTTTTTTTTTTGTGCTCTTTTTTTGTAGACTAAAGTTTTTTTAAAATTTGGTTTAAATATTTATATATGAGGCTTAATTTTAATTTTAATATTTAAATTTAACAACAAATTTCTACAAAAGTGTACTTAAATAACATGTAATGCTTTACATGTTGTATTTTTTTTAAAGATCATATATTTAATATTTAACCTACAAGGTCAAGGGAGTTTTTTTGTAATTTTTTATTATAACAACAAAAACATAAAATTGATGTATCTTACTCTGGTGGATCGTAAGAGAAACGTGCTATGAACACACAGCATCTTCCTTTGCCAGGAATATCAAGCATATCTACTTGTGGCTCCCCAGTTCCATTCATGGTTAGGCCATGTGTTCGAGCTGTTTATTTTGAGTTTGATTATATCCAATATTAATTCATTTAATTGTTTTTTTATTATTTTTGTTAATTTCTTGGTTAAAACGGTTTCATTTAATTTATTTATGTTTGGCTTATTTGCGTGTATGCATTTGTGTATGTGTGTGTGTGTGTATACATGTGTGTGTCTGTGTAGGTTTGCGAGGGCTGGAGGGGTGTTTCAAATTATTTGTGATTAATATTTATATTTGTATGTGTGTCAAATATTTTTATGGATTTTCATTATTGTGCTCAAGGTCGCAGGTACATAAAATTGTTAAGTGCATGAGGAACCTTCATTTGGTTATTATGGTTTTATGTTTAATAATTTTCCTGTAAGCAATATTGTTGTCTTGTGTATTAACAGTATTTTTAAACTTACGTATTTATATAAATTTGTAATTGGTTATAGCGAATCTGAGGCGCACAAATTGTCGTATACGTAGATGTATACCGTTATATTAAAATGGTATGTAGGTTAAGGATGGGAGAGATAAACGTGTAAAAGGGGTTTAAGTCGTTTGTACAATTACAACTTTCCATACAGTTTCATCCATTGGCAAGGATTTTGGTTTAGTGAAAGAGCGAGCAGTAACGGTTATCGTTTTAAATGTGAGATCGATTTTTGGGTTGTTTTTTTTTTTTTTAAATTACCCAAAACAATTTGAAAGCATTTTTCCCATGGAAAAGCATCGTTTTACAGATTAATTATAGAATATTGTTTGGATATGATCCAGAAAATTGACAGCAAACAATTAATAACATTTTCATTTGGATTTTTTTTCCTCTAAATAACAGTCAAAATTTAATTTAAAATTGTAACAAAAATACAAATGAGTTGCAAATGTGGGAAATGCTCTAGAAACATGTTTTTGTTAGCTTTTTTGAAACATAAGTGCATTTGAATATATGTTAATAAATTTATTTTATTTTTATTGCTAACGTGTATGAGAAAGTTGCAACTGAACTTTGAATTAGCTGGGGAAAAGTTATTATAAGCCAACCCAATTCGTTGTCATTTTTATAAAAAATGTACAAACAGAAATTGTGGTAGATTAAAATAACAATTAACTGACGAATATATTTTTTTTTAAGAAAATTAAAATATAGAGAACAAAAATAGTTACAGTAGAAAGAAGCAGGATTAAAAAAAAAGAAACTGAAATATGGCAGCAAAGTTTATACAAAATAACGATTTGTACGAGCACAGACGCTTACAATAAAAGTAATTTAACTACACAGAAACGTTGTTATTGTTTTTTTGCTCCTTTTTGTCTTGCTATGTATATTTTATAGTTTTAATGAACGTGTTTATATTTTTATTTAAATTTATTTTATATTCATAGCGAAAATAGTAATTGTATCCTTGAAAATAATGGAATTAAAGGAACACAACTTAAATGTAATGAAATTCATCAAAAAGATTCAAAAACAATTCAAAAAATTATTCTAGTAATGTGTAAACGAAAAATAAATTAAAGCAGCCTTTTTGGTAGATTATAATATTTAGATCATAAATTGTTTATATGTAACGTGGCAATGTAAGTTAATTCGCGTGTCTGTCATGATGTTTATAAAATAATTATGTATTAACCGATAAGGGATGGAGCTTGAGTATTAAATTACAATAATTTTGCTTATTTAAAAAAAGATTTATTAAATAAAATTGTTATAGAAAAAATGCATCAAATATTTCCGAATCTATGAATATTAATTTATTGAGATAAGGGGATCCAGACAAAATTGTAATTGCAATAAAAATCGCGATACAAATACAAATAAATTATCTACACTAATTGTAAATTGTCTATAAACAGTAAAGGTTTAAAGTTAAATCCTTGAAACCTGTTCCCTTCAATTAATTCGATTCAAATTCTCTATTCGGACAATAATATTGGTTGCATTTTAAATTTGACTAGAAATTAAGGTGAAATTGAAGAAGGTGGGTGGGTTGTTTTTTTTAAAGAAGTCAAATGTGATGATTGAAAAAAGAAGATTATAATAAGGAATTGAAGAAAATGTGTATTTTGTGCACACTGTCAAAATATTACTTAAACAAATGCGATGGGGGTGGTTGGGGCACAGGACCTCAAGATGGCAGTGGTTGTGGATGATTGTGGATGAGTTTATAGGTAAATATTAATCAATGAACTATAGATTTCACTCACTTTCTAGATCTAAGACGCCTAGTCGCGACAATGGTCGCTGTGTGTGTACAAATGCCGGATTAACGCCATCCAACCCGGAGAAACAGTCGCCAGTGACGACGCCCCATGACGAGGGTATCGGCGAACATGGTGTACCCGCTCGATTATAACGACACGCTGCCGCCAAATCAATCTCGTCCATTGGTTTTAGCTTGATGCTCATGCCGCCTGCTGTTTGCAATGGATTTGTGTACGTGGAGTACGAGGAGTTTGTATTGTACCCAAGGTTTGTTTGCAACGCGTTAGACAGCAGATTGCCGCTGCTTAGTCCCATGCCGCTGCTGCTGCCACCTATCATGTTTGAGACGCCCGACGATCCGACAACCTGTGAAACGCCAGAGAATGCAAACTGGTGTGAAGGAGGAACGCACGTGGCATATTAGTTATCGGTATAATGTTTGCTTGTTTGGTGGGTATGTGTGTGGGTGGGCGGTTAAATGGGTGTAAAGTTATACAGGTGGATAATTGGGATGAGCATATGTTTTAAAGCAAAATATTATATCACCATACGTCACACCACCTACATTCGGATATGTGTAAGATGATGCTACCGGTGCACCACTCAAACCTAGGGTGTAGCTGGCTGATCCTGATGGCAATGTGTATGTGTTGTGCAGCGAAAGGACGGGCATTGTAGTACTCTGAATAAATATGGCATACAAATATTAAATTGAATAATTATCGTATTTTTTTAAAGAACTTTTCTAGGACTCTTTAATCATCTAGATAAAAAGTTTTTAAAAAAAATCAACTTTAATAGAGAAACCGTATTTTCTGTTTGCTTATACTGATAATATATACATAAAAGTATTTGTGCATTTACATGCGGAGCGTAGCGGAACATGAAACAACCATTACTAACGGTTTTGCTCTTAATTGAGTTTTCTATTTCAGTACTCGTCATTCTGCTGACGTGTTTAACAAAACCGCTAATATTGCGATGCTGTTAATGGGGCTTCCAAAAATTGTGATGATGAATTTTTTTTTGGTTATGTTCAATAAACTTCAGAAATCCTCTACAAATTGTAGTAATTTTAACGAAATATAATGTATTAATCCTTAAATTATAGCTTTGATGGTCTCATCAATGGTTCAAATCTTTCCGCAAGCTCATTTTAATTGCATTGAGTTGATTTGTTCGCGTTTTTAATTTTTGTTTTTCATAAAATTGTGAAAATGAATGATTTTTAGGTTATGTTCAATAATCTTCGGAAGGTCTCAAAAATTGTAGTAACTTGCGCATTAATTTAAATGCATTGTGTTGATGTTCTTGATTTATTTGCATTCTTAATTCTTTAAATAGTTTTTAATTTTGTTTTTTTTTTTATTCACACCTGACATAAGGGAGGCATATTGCTGCTCATGGGATGCGCTCTAGACGGCAGCGGCGACACATTGGCAGCCGACATTTGTGATGTGCCCATATTCGTGCAGTTGCCGCCCAGCGTTGTGCTGTCGATGTTCGATAGAGCATGACTGCTGGTGCTGGATGTGACACCCAGCGATATCAAATTGTGACTGGTCAATGATGTGGATATACTGGGAAGCGGCACCATGGATGATGGTATTCCTGGTGCCTGCATGGATGAGGTCAGTATGGACGATGGACCTGTTGTGCGAGGATGTTCCAGCTCAGCGAGTATGCGATTATCCTATAAAAATTGTTTGCTTGTTGATGGGACTTTTTTTTTTTTTGTTGTAACTTATCGGGCCATTTTTTTGACAACTTATAATTTATGTTTATTTTAAGTATGTGGATGTATTTAGTTGTTTGTTTGTTGAAAAAAATTTATTTGTGGTTTTCTTTTATTTTAGAGAGTTTTATTTTTAAAGTTTAAAAGAAATTATTCAAAAATGACATTAAAATTTAAAACAAGTTTTAAGGCCAAACGATTGTTATAAAAGATAACGGTTGTTTTTGAGAAAATTTGACAGTAGTTTAAATAAAGTTAGGTTAGGACAAAACTAAGCCTTTAATATGACTTAATTGGTGCCATTTATTAGGCTTTAATATTACAGTATTTTCCGTCTACATTTAAATAAAATATCAAAATCTTTCAAGATGTAATTAAAAACTAAATGTTTGAAAAAGTATTAATAAATAATAATTCGGTTCAACCGTGTAACACCCTGTACATTGTAAAGTCAGTATATTGAATTTGGTATGTGAGTGAGAGTGGGTAAGTTAGCTGTGGAATGTAGTTTTTGAACACATACGTTAGCAATTGATAAACGTGCCTGTTCGATCTTTGCCATAATTCTATCTATCTCAGTGCCTTGTGTGGGTGTCGGCGCCCATGTCACGGAAGCCGCCTGCGTGGATGTTGTCGGTGGGCGGCCGGTACGCGACTTGACGGCTGCCGACAGTTCTAACTGCAATTCCTCACATCGTACGGTTTCAAGGGCAGCCTGTTGAATCGTAGGGAATATTTTTTTTTTTGTTTGTTGGGTGAGTTTTTTATTTTAATTTTCTCTAAATTTTTTTAAACTCTTTTTTCCACTTCAAAACATTTTTCAAATATAATATATATATATTTTTTAAATTTTGTTGGTTTTAGATAATGCACACATAAATTTAGGTACATCAAATTCACATTTTTTTAAATAATAAATAATTACATTTGTATGTAATAAATTAATTCATGCGCACACAAATCCACGTTTAGTCCGTGCACCTTAAATATATGCAAACTTTGCTTTGTGGATTACAACTACGGTTATTATTTTGCTCATAGCAACTATATTTGCTCAGTGAGGTTATGTGATTTAATCGTTTTTGAATAAAGCCATAACAATTACGGTACATACATAATGGTGAAAAAAAATTGAAAAAGTAAGATTGACAGATATTTTCAAGTTTAAATACAGCAGCACAATTTTCATACAGTAAGTTAGGATTTATTTTAATTATTATTGTGTGAACTGTTTTCTATTACATACATAGAGGCATTTCAGACTAATGAAAGTTAAAAATTCGGTGTTATAAACTTTTGTTGTAGGGCGGTAGTTGTTAAAAGCTCTTCAATTTGGTTAAGCCGCATTCAAGTGTAAGAAATGCACACGAACAAACACCAACAATCGCATGCACGCACAATGAAATAACGGTACGTTCCCGCAATTCATGTAGCCTTAATGTAGCATTAACACGGGAGCATCTGCAGACGAACGCAGATCTCGCAAAAGAGAAAAACATTGTATCGTTTTATATGTGGAAATTGAAACAAAAATTGTGGTTGTCATTTCGATACTATAAAAAACATAACCCCAAAAATAATTAATATTAATACAATATAAATTGTTATTAGATTTCATTAATTACAACACCCTGACATTTTTTTCAATTCTAAATATTTTATTTCCAATTTACGTATTCATAAATTCCTGTTTGCCACCGACAATTTGCACAAATATTTAAATTTATCGCGCAAAAGAGAAAGCAAATCAGATACGAAATATAATAAATTCCATAAATTTATGGTTGCAGATGAAAAACACACGCGCACAATATGTAGAATTGTTTTGGCAGTAAATTTAAATATTTGTGGTGAAAATTTTCGGCGGCAAACGGGAATCTATGATTATGTACATTGAGAAATAAATATTTAGAATTGAATATAATGTCGGGGAGTTGCAATTAATAAATTTTAATAACAATTTATATTGTGTTAACATTTATTGTTTTTGGGGTTATGTTTTTTTATAGTATCGATATGACAACCACAATTTTTGTTTCGTTGTCCTCATATAAAACGATACAATGTTTGTCATTTTTGCGCGATCTGCGTTCGTCTGCAGATGCTCCCGTGTAAAAGCAACTAATAGTAATCGTAATATGACCTTTTTAAACGTAGTTCATTTCATTGGTTTATAAAAACAAAATAGACTTTTTCACACTTAATATTTGTCTTTTTAACTGATACGGCATCACAAATACAAGAATGCAATATATATATATACATATAGGCAATCACAATATACGTATTCAGGCGTGCAACTTTTTTTGATCGAAAATTTCTTTTAAATATAAATTAAAATTAAAATTTAATGACAAAATAAAAAATAAATGACAGGAAATGCATTGTCATGCACACATTGATGACGAAACACATAAAACAATATGACCAAAAAAGCAGAAGTTATTTGAAGTTCACAATGAGCTTAATATGTTCACATTGATTTTATGTATATTCAAAAAATCTTGCAATTCATTATTACAGTTATTTTAATTATATGTACACAATGAAATTATATTTACACAGTTATAAAGAAAATTATAGGATGCCAATAAAGTGATTAGAAACATTTAGATAAAAGGAATCAGTGAAAATACCTTTTTTTCCAATTCGCGAGTGCGAGATTGCAGCGTTTCAAGTGGTTCACCACTTCTACTGTGACCTGATGAAACGCCTCTTAACTGCGCCAACGCTTCCTGTAATTTTTAATTATATAAATGATTAAATTTCAAGTAGTAAAGGATTAATTATTTGTAATAGAAACAGAACACCATGTACTTCATTGAAGTTTCAAAATCGTTTAGTAAATAGTAATTAGGAGTGGCGTGAAAAATAAAGTTCACCGATAGGATATAACGTTGTATTTAAAGAGTTTGTAATATATAGTTTAAATAACTGTGTTTTGATTAATTATGAATTCTGTATGACAATTTGATCAGTGGCGGTCAATTTAAAAATATGGATAGAAAGGGATCTCATTGGGAATCCTGGTTACAATAAATATTTATTTAAAACAATTCCTACCTTGTGGGCACGTTCAGCTTCCGCCTGTCTTGCTTCAGCCTCTCGCAATTGAAGACTAAGTGAGTCCAACATTGCGTCGGACGCGCCTAGCGTGTCATAAGACATCGTCTGCAATAATTGAAGAATTTTTATTTTATATTTTGTTCAAAAACACAAAAAAAAATTACAATTAATACAATTAAAAATCACATAAGCAGGACAATGATGCCGGTGTCCAACTTGAAAGCCGTGATTTGAAATTGTGTTTTGTGACACGCTTTATAAAAGGAGCACGGCTGGTGCCAAATAAATGCGTTGAGGCACCCCACAATGTCAATGCTCTCCCCAGAAATGAAACCTTTTTTCCCCACAGCAAATGACTATTAACAAAAACATAACATATTAAAGTAGGGCAAATGTATTTGTATGTAAGGAAAAAGGAGATGCCGCATTTTACACAATGTATAAAGTTTTATGCCCCAGACAGTGGGTAGCCGATGACCCATCAAATGGAGCCAACAATATTTTTCCCCATCCTATAATAAAATACAACTAACTTGTGCTCGTACTCTACTTTCATTTAACGCAAAATGCGAAATGTTTTTGCATACTTTTGGTATGAGGGAAAAATCAAGCAAGAAATTATCTATGCTATTGCATCATATGATTCAAAGAATTGGCAGCTGATCCGGAGTCAATAGCTAAAAATGCGGCGCCAGTCGTAATAAATTGAGTACACCACATGTTTAGTTAATATGGAAAAACCCGACTGACTTATTACTTACCAATCTCAAAGCCACTTGACCTATGCGAACATTGGTTTAGACTTTAGAGAGTCTAATTAATTAAATTTAATCGAAATCAAAATATTAACAATGAAATCATTAATAAATTTTGCTATTTTCAAAGAATTTTCAGCAGAATAATAAAAAAAATTAAGAACTTAAATAAATAAAATAAAAAAAAACATAAGAAATTGATTTATTTTACAAACCTCAAAAGCGGGCTCAAAAAAATCACGCTGTCTATTCGCATTCTACAGCATCATCAAATGTATATACTATTATGGTTATCGTTATTCGATATGTCATCGATCGGTGTACAGGTTCTATATAACAAATCGAACCCTTATTTAGTGCTGTATGTTTCAATTTATACAATTATTATATCACAATTAAATGGGTTGCAGTATTGTTGGATTTTTAACGAATAATGGTGGTATATTATATATATATTATATGTAGGTTGTCTGGCTGTGTCTCACTCTCCTTTATGTATATGGATCCGCCTACACCTCCCCCCAATTTAATAAACGCTCCGAGTTACAGTAACTGGATGTTCGAACGGACCAAAATGCCTGCGGCGGGAATGGGGAATTTCGTCGCTTTCTTTTGCTTTATCGGAAGAAATTTTGCTCAATTATTTTTACAAATGGAGTATACACCATGCTGAATGCAGTGAATTTCAACTGCAACGATTTGGGACCTGATGCAGTGGATGCAGGCCATGCAGTGATTGCCTATTTTTATTAATATTAACAACAAATTGATTGAACTGGTTATTGGTCTGTTGCGTGCTACATATAAATTGTTGCGACTTCGAATGATGGTTGTCGCTTCCTTGTATCCTTTTATCTTGTTGCAAGTGCACACTGATTATTAATGCTGCCGCAACTACTTCTTGTCTTAATAATAATTGATCCACTTGATTTGAATGCTGGTGCTGTTGATGCACTACACCAGCACAGCTCAACTTGTTAATTGGAGCAAAAAATGTATAGTTGTTTGCACAATTCTTAATGAGGTATACTAAATGCCGTAAATGTACCGGATTAGTGTAGTTTTTGCTGTTATTGTTGTTGCTGCAGCAGTTGGTGATTGTGGCGGTGTTTGTAGTGATAAGAGCGCCGCTACCGGGTGTGCTTTTTAAACTATAATGAGCAGTGGCGGCGGTGATTATTATTAATGCAACTGCTGATGATTGTGGCGATGTGGCGTCATTTGTGGCGGGTTGCTGATAATTGGTAGAACGCGGCAGCTGCTGCTGTTGCTGATTCTGAGGGAGAATAATATGATTGCTACCTCCGGTTGGGGTGGTGGTGATAATGCGGCGATAGGTACTACTATCAATAATTTTTATTCTTGATGCGTGTTTGGTCAAACATGTGTCTAAATGGTATACCATGTCATACACGCGCACACCGATTTATCACCAGAGTGCCTAATTTTATTATCGCTTATACCATTAATTGTATTTATCTGTATAAATGGGGAGATATATGTGTGAAGATTGCCTAAGGTGGCGCGCACTTTTTCAACACATTAATATTATGTATGTGTGCTTTTTTGTTGTTTGTGTGTGTGTGGTGTTTTTTTTTTACACTATATGGTTTTTAGAATGTTTAAAGGGAATGTGCACGGAGTTTTAGAGCAGCTTCCTACAAATTCTGATGTATTCCTTACAAATAAACTCCTTTGCGGGATTTTATTTTTATATGCTTGTTCTCTCTTTGCTGCTAGATTGTTTTGTGTAACGGTGTATGTCGATGGGTGGGTACTGGGTATGATAGCCCCAATTATTATTATCAACTTTGAAGAGATTTTGATGGAACAAAAAAAATCATGAATGTACTTTTTCCACTTGATTTTATATAATATTTACACGAATTTACATGTTTTTGTATATTTTATCGCAACAGTTACAAATGATGATGAATATACCGTTCTATATTTATTTTAGTTACACTTTAACGTACTTGTGTTTAATGACAGGTTTAATTATGTACACTGTGTCTTTAATATATTTTTTGTATTAGTTGTTGTACAATATTAATTTATGTACATATATCTATAAAATTTAATTGTCAACATAAAATACACACATGTGGTTTATTATTATGTTAATATTTGATTAATGCATTTGTCTATAATGTTCAACCACGCACTATGTACACTTTTTACACCGTTGAAACCGCATTTACATATAGTACAAATAAATTATTTATTATCTACACTTTCACACCATCATGCACGAGTTTTGTTTTAATTTTTTGTACAACATAACGGTGAAAGAGCGATTTCGATTTTTTGCCTGATGATGGCTCGACTAGCAGGGCCATGGCGAGACACACTCATTATTTTCATCACCGCACAATTTTTTTGGGTTTTTATTTTACACTACACGCTTTTGTGTTCCCACAAACAAAATATTTAACACCACCTCTGCACACGAGAAAAAAGGTATCGAATTAAAATGACTGCAACTTAAAATAGAGCGCTCTCACAATACAAAAAAAAAACACAGGCATCCAAAAAAAATTAAAACACACTATGCGGGTAACAATGGTCGTCTAGAACTGTAAGTTCGATTTTCGTCTGATAGCCGACATTTTGATGTCTTTTTGCTGCATATTTTAATAATTCTTGGATGCCCTGTTATTTGTAACACAACAAGGAGCCGTTATAGATTTCCAATAACGTAAAATTTTTACCCGTAATATTACAAGCGTGTGTATGGGGATAGTCGCACGTCTAAAAGCAAGACCAACTAATTCTAACCAATTTTTTCTCTTCTTCTTTTTCCTGCTTTTCACTCATCCGCTCATTTACATTGAGCTTACACGAAACTGTATAACTACCCTAACATTCTGGGTAGTGAAATGATTAAATGTATTAAGAGTGTGCAACAATACGTGTTATATGCATCCGTAGTATGCGGCGGCCCATATGTAGCGGATTATACGAGTAGTACTCGAAGACACAATATCTTTTCACTATTTTTTCCTATCTTTTTTTTGCAATCACAAAAATGTCGTGTGGTAAAAGAAATTAAATCGGGTAAAAGCAAAAACTAAGAGCGAACTGCTAATACGCACGCACACACAAACACACACACACACTCACAATCACACACTTTTATCGTCTTCCTTTGTGTGTGTGCTCCCTCTTTCTCCAACTTCCGTTTTTTTGACCCTCTTCTTTTCTATTCATCGCAAAAAAAAAACTCAAACTTCGACACCGTTTTTATAATTGTACATGAGTGAATTTTTTTACTCTTTATTCTCTTCTATATTACAATTTCCTTCTTTTTTGATGTTGTACTTTTATATCCTTGCGTGATTAATTTTTTAAATAATGTTTTATTTATAAGTACCCCAAAAGATATGCGCTCTATATACGTGTGTGTGGAGCCACAATTAAGTACTCTCCCAATTTTTTTTAAATATTTTAATTCGGTTTGAATTAGTGGAAATGTGTGTTATTAATAAAAATGTACAAAAACGGCCCGCCCGCCCAAAGTGGGTCACTATTCCCTGCCGTTGTATTATACTATAATGTGACGATGGTGGCCCAACCATCGATTTTGAGTTTTTCGCTTTGTATGTATTAATATACCCGAGTTTGATGACAAGGTTGTGCCTCAATCGTAAACACATACACACACACACACACACACACACACACTTGCTCTAAAACTAAGATGTGGGGTGGAAAAAATGATGCAAATTATACTCGGAGAGAATAAGAGAGAAATTGACATTATTTTTACTGCGCAAGTGTCAATCCTAAAATTTACAACGATTTGTGCTTAAACACCCATTGTGTTGGTACCCCATAAAGAGTAAATCCCAATTCGGACTAGGCCTAACATTTTCTCGGTGTTTTTTCATACTTTAACTAATAATTTGGATTTCAGTACCAATTTCGTATAGATTAACCCATTGAGATAAACCCGTTAAAAAAAACTGATTCAATAATAAATAAAACGTAAATAATAGATAAAATGTATTTGTGTGAAGTAAAACGTACAAAGCACAAACAATAGCAAGCGTCATGTTAATTTCCAGTAAAGTCAAAACTCCCCCTTCAGCAATATATAAGGCTGAGAACGAGAAATTCGGATCTCCCGTGTATTTAAATGAATTAGTGAGTACTTGAAACATTAAGTACGTACGGTACCTTAGTATTGCACACTCACACATTAACACACAGCGCGCGCCGCGCACACATCCATGCGTGCGAAAGCTCTGAAAATGTATATTATTTTATATATATAACATATAAAACATAAAATAAAGACAAAAATTACATATTGAACAGTTCACAGTATACATATTACATTTATTCACAAATTTTTTATTTAAAACAGAGGTTGTTGTTGATGCTTCGTTTAGCTGGATTCTGCTATTTCTGCGGGCCGCTGTGCCTAAATCGTTTCGCTGGTAGTTGCACCACTCAGATCTTTGCCCATTGCCGCCTCGCCGCTGCAATCAATATAAAACAATAACACACTACATTACTACATGTTTTACATATTTTTATGAATATTTAATACTTACTTTTCACAACGCACGCCTTAGTGTTTCCAGCTTGTAGGGGTTTATTGGTGCGATGACTAACCTAAGAAAACAAGAGAAATGTTTTACAATTAAAACTACACTGCAACATTATTACACGAATTGATTTCACAAATTAGTACGTACTTTATTGATAATAACACAGAACAGTCCGCACTCCATAGCGCTAGTTGCATACAGACCAATTCTGACGAGATGGGTGCTGGGGCCTGGGTCTGGTATAATACATGTCGACAAACGTAAACCTATTCTAGAAGAAATAGAAATACTTTTCCAACACATCGCATATTGAAGGGAGTAAATGAAAACAAAACAAAAATAACTCTCTTTAGGTCTAAATGCTCTCTCATTGCAATGTTGATAAGATATGTATGCTGCGATGGAAGATCACAACACGTATAAGATCGAAGGAGAAACATTCAGTAATTCACAACAGTATGATTTCAAAGATCTCTTTGACTTAAGTAGTCGTTTTAGTATATTCTTCCATGGTATGCAAGTAAAAAGTACAACCTGCACTTATTTTAAATTTTTACTGCTCTAACTTGTTGTTATAGACCGTATTTCAAGACAGAATATTCTTGGTAAAGCCATAATCTTTACATGTTTTGAATACGATCTGTAACAGGACGAACACACATCTGGCTATTTTCTGTTCTTTTATCTGCTCCTATTTCTATTGATCCTGTATTTTGTTTTATTAGTTGGTGCCATATTCATGCATCAAAGGCGGCATTCACACGCATGTTAAAACATGCACTTCTCAGAATCGACCGTAATAAAACTTGAAACAGGATCAATAAGAGCAACACTTGTGAGGTCCGTGCATTGCACAAACCCATATATCCTTTTAAATTTTCTAAGAACAGAAAATGCAACAATGGGTGTGTGTATCATCATCTCAAAGATTTCCCCTCCGGTTGAGGGTATAAGAATGAGATCCACATAAGTCCCGGGGTCAGTCAGTGTTTGAGGGAATAAGTGCAGTCAGTCAGTGAGTCAGGGATAGGGTGTCGAACAGGGTAGACAGGGTTGAGAAGTAGTTTAAGATTAATAAAAATAAAAGAGCGATAGCTCTATTTTAAAATATTAGTGTGTTGTTATTTAAAATTAATTAATAAAAGATTGCGTGACCAACGCGCACACTGTGTTAATAAGTGAAATAAGTGGTGGTGACAGCGGCAACAACTCGGGCCCTAACAACTGGTGACAGCGGCAACAACTCGGGCCCTAACAACTGGTGAACAGCGGTGGAATCCGAATAATCTTGGAGGATATTCAAGGCCCACATTGCGGAGAGACTTGTGAGACGTGCTATCATAATAAGGATAAGGTCTAATACAGGAGTTCAAGGACTGTAATTTTAAGTAAAGTTATTTTAAGTATATTGTATTATAAAGCTAGTACAATAGCTATAATTACGTAACATAATTAAAAGTGTTTTTCATTCTTTGTGGTTTCAATTTTTGTTGTTAATTCTGCGTGATTTGGTTTTGTTGCTTTTGGTTTAACTATTCTTGAGTGTTTTATTTTAAATTAAAACAAAATGAATACTGATTATTCTAACAAAAAGAGCTTGAGACTCGAACAAAAAAAAGAATACTCAGCTACTATCTAAGTGGGTTATTACTTAATGTTCGACTCAGCCTTAACTTGCAGGATTGCATTTCTATTGAAACAACAAGAGAAATCGCATCAGAATGGGAGTTAAATCATGGAACACAAAGATATGATTTTATTCCCTCAGATCAATCAGTTGATCAAATAAATAAACCTTTTTGCGTATTTTGCGGGGTACCAGGGCATTTTATGATTAATTGCCAAATTTTTAACAGCTGTAAATTATCTGAGGAGAAGAAAACTTTATTCGCTCAAAGTTGTGATAACAACAAATTTTTAGATATAAATACAGTTGATAAAAATTATGTTTGTATAAAAAGAAATGTAAAAAAAAAAACAACATAGAGTACATTTATAATTAAATTGATATCGACTACAAATTATAGTAATTTTAAGAAATCATATATTATAGTGGATTTTTAAGTAGAAAGTAGGCGTGTGTTTGAAATTATTGTGACAAACACACTTTTTCTAAGAGGGCAGGGATGTTATAGACCGTATTTCAAGACAGAATATTCTTGGTAAAGCCATAAGCTTTACATGTTTTGAATACGATCTGTAACAGGACAAACACACATCTGGCTATTTTCTGTTCTTTTATTTTAAGGCGGCATTCACACGCATGTAAAAACATGCACTTCTCAGAATCGACCGTAATAAAACTTGAAACAGGATCAATAAGAGCAACACTTGTGAGGTCCGTGCATTGCACAAACCCATATATCCTTTTAAATTTTCTAAGGACAGAAAATGCAACAATGGGTGTGTGTATCATCATCTCAAAGATTTCCCCTCCGGTTGAGGGTATAAGAATGAGATCCACATAAGTCCCGGGGTCAGTCAGTGTTTGAGGGAATAAGTGCAGTCAGTCAGTGAGTCAGGGATAGGGTGTCGAACAGGGTAGACAGGGTTGAGAAGTAGTTTAAGATTAATAAAAATAAAAGTGCGATAGCTCTATTTTAAAATATTAGTGTGTTGTTATTTAAAATTAATTAATAAAAGATTGCGTGACCAACGCGCACACTGTGTTAATAAGTGAAATAAGTGGTGGTGACAGCGGCAACAACTCGGGCCATAACATTGTGTACGCATACATTTTGGAGCAAACTTGATCCTAAAGCAAAATTGTACATAATGCGCACGAGACAGATGAGAAAAAATAACTGCTGCACCAAATTGAGTTTTACTGTTCCGTTAACACTAGCAAATACGGCGTTCAGACTTTTTCTAATGCCTAAAACTGTAGACAGACTAGCACTTTTAAATGATCATTTAGGCAGAATTAAACGTATTTAAAAAAAAGCCAGACAGACTACACTTTTCGTCATTAAACGCGTTTGCATTTTGACGTTTCATATATTTCAAGTATGGTAATTGTAAACATAACCTTATTTCAGAAACAAAGTAAAAATAAAATAACTTTGCCGCTTCCATATATAAATATGTGAAGTGGTTACAATGAAAAGTATGAAAAGTATTCAAAGTCGAACAGATATCGTCATTTAGATTTTTGAGTTTAAACACGTTTGAAAGCGTCATTTTCTGCAGCTTAATCGTCTTTAAAGTGCTAGTCTGTCTACGGTTTTACATTGGCAGAAAAAAATAATGAAATAGTTTTGTAAAACTAGGCAGGTTAATGAAATTCTGTTAACAATATATGAGTGTCAAATTATAAATTTTCGGCTTTTCATACAAAAATCACGAGGTTCTACTTATTTTTCTTCTGTGATCATACCTATCCCAATCCGCAATAGATAAGAAAGCATGCCAAATTATCCTATGATATTTATATTATTATACTGTCGCATAATAAATGCGTTATATATATTTCTACACTGTGCGTTGAAAAAGAGTAGAAAAAAAAACATAAACAAAATAAACAAAACCATACATATCGGCCCATACTTAGCAATTATAGGGAGTACATAGTTATGTAAAACTAAATGACAGGCTGGCACCACCGCGAAACATTATATAAAATACAGTGAAAATTTCTCGTTATCTATCACATTGGATATAATGATTTTAAATTTATTTTCCTACGCATTTCAAAATGCGTGTTTATAAAACACATCTACCAAGTACCGAATACCATATATTTGACAAGATGTATTTGTTATTTTCTTTAGCTTAATTTGTTTATGGAATTTTGTGTAATAAGTGTACGTTTAGGAAATAAATTATTAAAACACTAAGTAGTAAATAGTCGCTTGAAATATTTTGCTGTGGAAGGTGCTGATTGCTAATATATGGAGATAAGTTAATCGATGTTTAATAAAATTTGTTTTAGTATTATAAGTTTTAAAGTTCTGATTTGTATTTTGTAACATGTAATTGTGATTATTGTTATTTATGTTTTCTGTTTTGTACTTAAAAATATATTGATAAGACATTTTATCAGACAAGATATTTTTGAAAAAAAGATAATATATTAAAAAGACGAAATGGCCGTTTCTTTGTATTTAGATACAGTAGTAGACAGAAGTATTCTTTTGAGCGATTTCAGAGCTATTCGGACATGCGTGCGTCGTGTTGCGTGCTTGAGTGCAATGTATTTTATATATAATGTTATGTATTAGTAACCCAATGTCCAAATACATGAGGCAAGATTCGGGAACACACGCATTTAAAAAAACTACATCGCAGGGAGAGCGAGGCGTGAATTTATAAATGACTATTGCTTAACTACATTGTAATAAAGCTTTTCGGAGATATGAAAAATTTGACCATGAAATTTCTGAATTTTGACCTTGATTTTTGTTCAAAATTGGTACTTTTATTGAGATTATCAATAATGTAGAACATCATAGTACCCTAAAACACACAGTATTTGAATTACACATTTTCATTCTAAAAATATGACCTTGAGTTTTCAAAATTTGACCTTGAAAGGTTCTGCAAGTTTTCCTATTTTATTTAATCCTACAATCGTGTGAAATAAAAATTTCAAAAATATTTAGGGTTTTTGAGATACGTTCGCCGTACGCCGTACGTCGAACCTTGAAGTTTCCGATTTCGACCTTGAAATGTTCAGCAAGTTTTTTTGTCTCATTCACACAATAATGTGAAAAAAAAAATTCAAAAATATTAAAGGTTTCTGAGATATAAAAAATTTGACCTTGAATTTTTAGATTTTGATCTTGAAATGTTCCACAAATTTTCTTATCTTATTTTATCCTTCGCAAATCTGAATTTTTTTTTTGATATTGTGCAAGGTGGCTGAGATAGAAAAGTGGGGTTTGTCCTTGTCCACCCCCTTTTTCGCCAGAAGGAGCATCTAGCGGGATATAGGATATATGCAGTTTTGTTTAAGATACCTTGAAGATTAATTGTTGTGGAAATGAAAAGATTCGTAGTACCCATTTTTGAGCCCCTATACGAAAAAAAATTCTTTTGGCAATAACTTGACCTTGAAGGATCTGACCTTGAAATATCGAAGATCCTATTCTTATATTTTTGTCTAATACTTTAAAAAAAAATTTCATACAAATCGGTCCAGTAGTTTACGGCGTACGGACGTACTTTTGCACCTTTTTTTCTAGACCACTTTTTTATACTCAGGGGGTGTCCAAACGAGTTTCTGCATCATCAACTTTTTTTCCGAAAAAAGTCGGGTTCCAAATATTTCTATATGCCCTTGGGGTCGTCTATAAATTAAAAATGTATTTGTATATTTTTAAATAAATTTATAAATAAAAAATTATTTTGGGCACCATATACTTTTTAATTTATATACGACCCCAAGGGCATATAGATTATAGAAATATTTGGAATCCGACTTTTTTCGGAAAAAAGTTGATGATGCAGAAACTCGTTTTGAAACCCCCTGAGTCCAAAAAAGTGGCCTAGAAAAAATGTGCAAAAGTATGTCCGTACGCCGTACTATAGAAAAATGGTCGAAAAAAAACTTCTAAACTACTGGACCGATTTGTATGAAATTTTTTTGTAAACTATTAACAAAAATATAAGAATAGGATCATCGATTTCTCGAGGTCAGATCCTTTAAGGTCAAGTTATTGACAAAAGATTTTTTTTTCGTATAGGGGCTCAAAAATGGGTCCTACGATTTTTTTCATTTCCACAACAATTAATCTTCAAGGTATCTTAAACAAAACTGCATATATCCTATATCCCGGTAGATGCTTCTTTCAGATTATTGTAGGATAAAATCAGATACGAAAATTTGCGAAACATTTCAAGGTCAAAATCGAAAAATTCAAGGTCAAAGTTTTTATATCTCAGAAACATTTAATATTTTTTAAATTTTTTTTCACATTATTGTAGGAATAAATAAAATAAGAAAAGTTGCTGAACATTTCAAGGTCAAATTTTGAAAACTCAAGGTCATATTTTTACAATGAAAATGTTTTATTCAAATACTATGTGTTTTAATGTACTATGATGTTCTACATTATTGATAATCTGAATAAAAGTAACAATTTTGGACAAAAATCAAGGTCAAAATTAAAAAAATTTCAAGGTCAAATTTTTCATATCTCCGAAAAGCTTTATTAAAATGTAGTTAAGCGACAGTCGTATATAAATTCACACCTCGCTCTCCCTGCGATATAGTTTGTAGCTGTGTGTTTCTTTGCGCACGTATGTGTATGCACTTTTTTGGTTCTTTTAGGATATGTGAGTGAATCTATCATGCATGTTTGTGCTTTGCATGTGTGCACCACGCGTAAAATATTTTTGTATGAGACCTAGTACGTACGGAAAACGTATGGAAATCCAACATTGGGACATTCTTATGGGATTCCTGTTGAATTTTTTTATGGGGTAGCTTATCACACATTTGTGCTCCCTCGCTTTTATTTCGCAGGGAACTTCATGAACCGCCCATCCCAATCACAGCTATAAAATAAAATTATGATAGAAGCGCGTGCTCTGTAGCTGTCACAAACGCTCTTGATATATGCCATTTATTTTATATACATACTTTTAAAAAAGTTTTTTAATGGTTGATTTTTATTTATAGTTTTTAAAGCGTATTGATTGTGACGTCAATCTCCACAAATCTATGAAGCTTTGGCGGTGTTTTAAAAAATAATAAACAATATTGAATTTAATTTCATAAATCAAAATAAGTTCTAATCTATGTTCATTATTCAAATAAAATTTAAAATCTCATAATAGATGAAAAGCACATAATAAGCTTAAGAAGGCTGTAAAATCAATGCATGGAAATTTTAAAACATTTTAGAGCTTTATGTTGAGAACACAAGCTTTTCACATGATTAATTTATTTTTGATAAATTTGGATTGGGTCTTTGATATACTGTTAGCATTTTTACACCATTAGATGGCAGCATTGATGTGTTTCTCTTTAAATTCTCATATTTTTATCCAATACAACTAAATAACAGCTACATCGCAGGGAGAGCGAGGTGTGAATTTATATACGACTGTTGCTTAACTACATTTTAATAAAGCTTTTCTGAGATATGGAAAATGTGACCTTGAAATTTATGAGTTTTGTCCAATTTTGTCCAGTTTTGTTACTTTTTTTATAGCAATAATGTATAATAGAACATCATAGTACAATAAAACACAAAGTTTCTGAATTACATATTTTCATTATGAAAACATGACCTAGAGTTTTAAAATTTTTACCTTGAAATTTTCTGCAAGTTTTCTTATCTTATTTTATCCTACAATAATCTGAATTTTTTTTTTTGATATTATGTAAGGTGTCTGAGATTGAAAAGTGGGGTTTGTCTTTGTCCGCCCCCCCCCCCCCCCCGGGATATAAGATATATGCAGTTTTATTTAGAATTCCTTGAAGATTAATTGTTGTGAAAATAAAGAAAATCGTAGTACCTGTTTTTGATCCTCATACAAGCAAAACTGTTTTTTTCTCAACAACTTGACCATGAAGAATCTGACCTCGAAAAATCAAAAATTGCCTCGTTATATTTTTCTCTAATATTTTACAAAAAAATTTCATGCGAATTTTTTTTTCCACCTTAGTACACCATTTTTTTATCGAAGAATCGAATTAAATAAAGCATTTTTTTTTTTATGAAAATAATTAACCCCATAAGTCTTTTTAAATTCGTGTTTTAATGAACTGCCCTAAATTCACCCCTACCCCTCAAATCGTCGTATTTTCACAGCTCCTGCATGATAAATCTTTTTATACTGTCAGTAAAATCCACACTAAAACACTAAAGATGCATCCAAAGTTGCATATTATGCGACACAAACTACAAACATACACAAAGGAGAAACGTAAATTGTGTGTGGGGCCAAATGTCAATTTTGCGGTCATGACACGTGTGAACGGCGCCGATGGCGCCCATGCTTTTTGTTGTTATATTTATACAGTTAAAACGTATACTTTATGACAACAATGGGGTGGCGCGAAGAGGGGGTATATGGTCGGGTAAGGGTTGAATATAGCATGGAGTGCCAAAATAGACAGTAGAAACAGTACAAGTCTTAAATAATAAATAAACGGTAGGGTTGGGTTGGGGACCGAGCAGTTGGGGGTTGATTCAGTTGGGGGGTATTCATAACGTTTAAAGTTGCTCATCAATTAAATAATGAATAAAATAAAAAACATTCTGGGATATTATTTAAATTTATATTATATTTATCAATTTAATTGCCTAATTAAGGCAACATTATAATGAAAGGTTGAACTGAATTGACTTTAATTCCACCATAAATAACTAAATAACTTAAAGAGGAACCCATTTTTAATTTACATTGTTTTACGCTCATACTCAAATATTAAGAACAGATGATTGGTTGAATCCTTCTTAATACCCCCCCCCCCCCCCATTATAGTAACTTAATTTTACCCCATCCTCGATTTCCATGAAAATAATGTACAATTCATAAGAGAATGCAAACAACAGAATTATTTGACATCCATGGCAGACAGTTTTCCAATTGATATATAAATTAATTATTAGTTTAGGGACGAAAGAAATGGGGTGAGTGTTGATTTACCTGATGTGCTTCATTCCATATATACAATATTTGAATAGACGTTTGTATGCAGAATTTATATCCATCGAACTCAGTCGCCGATGTGATTGCTCTATGGCATATGCGCATCTACATAATTCAAAAGGATACATATGTGTGGTACTAAATGTTGTAAGGAGCTTCCACACTGTGTGCATACTTAAGCGATCTTGCCCTCTCCTTTGCTCATGTTTCTGCAGTCTATATGGTCAAAATGAATGTATACATAAAGGACATTAATGAGGCCACAACAAAACCCCGTTCATAGATTCATATAGGTATTAGGATATGAAATGAGATTGCATTTTGATGGCATTTTTGTTGAATTACGTAAAATTTATGGGAGCGATGCTAAAAATTTGTCCAAAAAGTTACTTATTACCCAAAGAGGACATTCAATACAATCAGCAATGACCGAGCTTCGCATGCATTTCACATTTTTTCCTATATAAAATCCACAAAATATTCCTTTACTGTTAAAAAAAAGTTCCCTCAGGGATGCCGCCTTTTCATGAACTGCACAAACACCCACACGAAGTGTATATACTGAATACGCTATAGCTCTGTGCAGAATGATAAAAAAATCCCATCAATGTAATACGCATGATCGGGATGGAAAATTTCATGGGCGCGGGTCGAGCAGGACGAATTGCGGAACATTGTGTCGGATAACATTGTGAGAAAGCTGATGCGCTAACTAACTGTATGCTGCAAATAGGGGGCGAGGAGGGTGGGGGATGTTCCACAATTTTCTCTGTGTGTATGCTCTTTCGTAAAATAACGCAGAAGGGTGTACGTTTTGATGCGAATATAGAATACATTTGATATAAGGCATGAGGAAACTCTACAGCGCTGTATACTCGTATACACTCTAAGAATTTGAAAGGAGTCAAAGAAGCGTCTTCGTACACAATATATGAAAGATCCTGGCCACTATAATATGTAGCATTTATTGTAAATTTACCCACATTTATGTGACGTGGGATGTGGTTGCTGGTGTGTAGCCCCACATATTACTTTCGCAATGGCGTTGAATTATGCAGCGGCAAATACTCCATTATAAGTGATGTTTGCACTTTCCAGAAATGTTTACAACCTAACCAATTTTAATTAATAATCGCATACACGTTGCGGGAGGGATGTCTACAAACTTAAAATTAAGCTTTGATGTATATTGAGTTGATTTATAAGAAAAGCATGTGTGGGTTCGATTATATTTCTTATAAAATATTTTCCAACAATAATATGTAAAATATGTGCTCGCTTCTACACATACAATTTTAAGAGACAATTCAAAAATGCCATCATCGCTATTCGGCACAAGTGTACGTCATCATACAGAAAGGGATGAACTCTGGGCCAGCAAAGGACAAATTCATGTGAATTTTGTATGGGAGCAGTAGCAGCAAGGAAAAAATGAAGTCCCACACACACACACACTCACACATACACACGTAGAGATGGAATACGAACATCCTGATGATGATGCTTTTTCTCCTCGCATCGCGCTTTAACAGTGTTATATTCTCATCTTGCGTGTGCAGCTTGTGTGTGGGAGATGTGTCTTCAGTTTTTTGTCAAAGTGCTACACCTGAACATATCTCGTTCTGCATCCAGAGCGTGAACTGCAATCTTTTTTTTACAAACTTTGTATACACATCAAAATATAACGATATATCTATTTGAATTCAATATAAACATAATATCTTTATATAATTATTATGTTTCGATAATAACAAAAAAAAATGTTAGTTTAGTTATTACTCCCCATTCGCTATATATAAAAATAATAAAACACAAAAGACATGATGAAAAGTTGCAAGTGACAAGAAAAGACAATTTATCGCGCGGTATAAGTGTGTCGTTGTGCATAGAAAACGAATTGAGAAAAAATTACACGCGGTATTCGGTGGAGAATTTAATTAAAAATTGGTGAAACATCGGAACATGTGACATATCACACATATAACGAATTTTTCCATTGCAGTTAATAAAATGCAATAGCAATTGAGACAATTTAATTTGTACAAAGAAAAACAAAAAAGGATATATTTAACCATCACAACAACAACAACTTCAGCATTGAAAAAAAAAAAACGGAGTTAAAACAATTGAGACTTCTTCAAAATACAATGAAAAAACGTAACATCATTGCAATAGTCTGTTATCGGAAATTGATTGTTATTAACACTTTTTACAAATTCAACAATTTTTATTATTTGAAAAAATTGTCACACCTTTTTTGAGATGAGCGAGATATAGGAAACAGCATCCGCAGGACGAACTGAATACTAATTGTAAATCAATCAACAAATACAGTTAATAAATACATATCAATTAATTACGTATTAAGAATAACTTACAAAAATGTTTAATTACAAAAACCATCACGAAACATATCAATAAATGTGATTTTAATATTAAATTTAATTAAACAAAAGTATTAATCGTATAAAATTTAAATAAACAAAAATATATCGAAAGTCTTAATCAAGAAAATGAATTAATGATAATAAATAAAATCTAATTTTAATAGTGTTTAAGTAAAAAAATATCTGCATAATTAAAATAAGTGATTTACAACAATTTAAAGAAACAAAACAACGATTATGGCGCATTAATATATAACAAAAAACAAACTATTTTTCTAAAAAAAATTAAATTATTGTTAAATAAAAATGCGCCGACTGTAGTCGCAGCATGAAAAAATAGCATCATCAACTACAGCAACTTGAAAGGAAAATATAATTGGGGTGAGCAACGCTTCAACAGCGCAATTTACCAATATATAACCTCCGTATCCTCCACTCACATTACCAAGAACCACAAAATATTTAAAAAAAAGAGTAATACTGCGAATCCTCTCCTCCCCCTCCAATATGAAGAAACCTTCATAGGTATAAACAATTTATTGCATTATATATTGTTCCGACCTAAATTTAATACAAAAAAAAAGTAGTACTCATACGTCATATTTACACGAATTAACATTAACATTAACATTAACATTAACATTAACATTAACATTAACATTAACATTAACATTAACATTAACATTAACATTAACATTAACATTAACATTAACATTAACATTAACATTAACATTAACATTAACATTAACATTAACATTAACATTAACATTAACATTAACATTAACATTAACATTAACATTAACATTAACATTAACATTAACATTAACATTAACATTAACATTAACATTAACATTAACATTAACATTAACATTAACATTAACATTAACATTAACATTAACATTAACATTAACATTAACATTAACATTAACATTAACATTAACATTAACATTAACATTAACATTAACATTAACATTAACATTAACATTAACATTAACATTAACATTAACATTAACATTAACATTAACATTAACATTAACATTAACATTAACATTAACATTAACATTAACATTAACATTAACATTAACATTAACATTAACATTAACATTAACATTAACATTAACATTAACATTAACATTAACATTAACATTAACATTAACATTAACATTAACATTAACATTAACATTAACATTAACATTAACATTAACATTAACATTAACATTAACATTAACATTAACATTAACATTAACATTAACATTAACATTAACATTAACATTAACATTAACATTAACATTAACATTAACATTAACATTAACATTAACATTTACTCTTACTTCATTTATCCATTCTCCATCTAACGCCGATATTTAAGAATATGCCGTTTCGGCATAACAAAGTACTTTTATATTGATTTGTCGAAATTATTATAGCGAATTGCCTGACATCATATATTGTTGCCGCCCGTATATAGCATACCGGACTGATAAGGGCATTAAAATAAGTGACAGTTATTTTGGGGAATACATCTTTAATTGTACTACATATAGTTAATTCAACAATTTTATTGATCGTCGTGATATTGCGGAAATAAATTTGCAGTTTTTAGTATTGCCGTTTTAATAGATAAATAAATGTGAGCGTGAAATAAATGATTTAAAACAATAGCAGCAGCAAAATCCTAAACGCTTCCATCACCCCCATCCCACATAACAGTGAGTAAGGACACGTATATGTATGTTCAAATTGTACGTGTAAAAAATGGCATTATAATTTTTTGGGTGCGCGCGCACTCTCAACTCCTGTGTATCATCATATCAGTGGGAATAACGGGGGGCTGTAAATAAAAAGATATCTACACAACACAAAATACACACATTTACGTATACCACCGATTGTTTGGACGTGTAGTGAAGTGCTTTTTGGGACGTCGAATAACTTTTCCAAATATGTACAAAGTTTTTAATTGCAATTTAAAATTGTGTGTCACTAATCAATTTATTAGTTTTTTTTGTAACCGAATTACGATTTTTTCGAGAAATTTGAACAGAGCTCTTTCATAATTCTGAGATTGCGCGCAATATTATTTTGAAAGACGTTATTTTGACATGGATTGATCAAAAGTAAATACAATAGCAGCAGGAATAAAAAGTAAAGGATACAATTCAAAAAAATATAGATCTGGATTGGATGTATAGTGTACTTTTGTATATTTACTTTTGTATAGTGTTATTTCTTATTGTCGGCTTATAACGGTACATACTTAAATGTTGGTGTATTGTTTATTTATACAATTTCTGTCATATACTTTTTTGCAGAAAGGAAATATATTATGAAGTGAAATACCCACTGAAAATTGTATTAAAACATTTCGACTAAGTACAGAATCACACACATTATGTTAATCCGTGATTCAAGGTTTTATGTCCTCTGAAAAAATATTTTTATCATAAAATGGTTTAAATTACATCGTACTCTATATCCAAAACCCTGCAAAACTTAGCGAAGAAATTTGTAGATACGAATTGCTTCCTTGCATAAATTAATACTTAAAATGCTGTTCCCTCGCATCAAGATGATTTAATTTTTAAAGAAACCCTACTCATTAGGAATTCTCTGTTTATGAGGAACAACGTTGCGACTTAATGAAACCATATATCTATTGCTCGTTTCCAGCCAATGTCCCTATGGTGTATGTAATACATTTTGTGTGTGTACCATGCAATGTAAATTTCAAAGCATAAAATATGTGTGTGGTAAAACTAATAGGTTTAGCAACATGTCACCATACGTCCTGCATGTATTGTAATGTTGTATAGCTTTGCAAAGTTTGGAGCTTTATAGTTTAAACTTGTTAATGAGGTCCTTGGAAACATATTTTAAGTAAAGGCGTTGAAAAATTGTAAAAAAAACATTGATTATGTTTTTCTAACGTATTGACAATATTGAAATTTACTGCAATTTGTATCAAGTTTAAAAAAAAAATTACAATGTAGTCTTTCTGTGATTACATTCAAGTAAGCTTACATTACTCAAAAAAAACATGGACAGCTTTCATCCTGTATAAATTGCATAAAATGTGGAAATGAGGATTCAGTCGTAATGGAAAACTTTGCTTCAATTTGAATAACTTTAAATTCGGCAACCTATCACCATACATACTGCAGTAATTCAGGAGATTACATGATTTGCATAATTGCTAGCAGTTAATCGCCTCAACTCTCAAATGCAATTTACATTAAATTGTGACGTCGGGTCGCATTGCACATTTATATTTCATAATACGAGCACACTCACGTGACACACCATTATATGACCATAATGAGAGAATTATTTGTGAATTAAATATGTAATTTAAATAAACATAACAAAACGTACCCACAAATACCCATATTACTTATACCGAAATTACATTAAAAGTACGCGAGTAGCGCTGTTGTTCTGTCGTGAAGGAATGCTGCTGTCGGTATAGGCACATGTTGACAAATCATAGGGGCATATGTGAACGCGTTTATGTGCGTTTTATACTCGTAGGGGACACAATATGCTGACGGAAAATCAATAAACGCCATAATATTGTACAAAAGTTTCCACCTTATGCGTGTGCGTATCCCTGAAAAAGAAGATCAAGTCCCGAGTGTTTTTTATGTTTTTAATGCGACTTATCGTATTGAGGTGTGTGAAGTTTCAAAAGTTTTTTTTTTTTTTAAGCAACGCTGATATTTTAAAAAGCAGTTGATTTTGAAATTGAGTCGACCTCAGAAACCATTCTAGATGTTCAAATTTTTTTTATTCAAATAATTTTATTGGTTTAAATTTTTAAGGGTAATTCATTGCTTAAATGCAATTTAAAATTACCAAGGAGCGAGTAGCTTAAAATAAAAGAAGTTTTTTCTTCTTGGTTTACAATTGACAACGTTGCATAAAATGTCTAACACGGCCCTCCCTGCCATGAAGTTTAAATAGAAATAGGAATAAAAGTCGCACACGGCTATCGTCACCGTTTACGGTCGGCATGAAACCGTGCATATAGTCGGAGCGATACGTTCTATAATCGCGTATTATGTGTAAGGAACAGCATATATCCATTATTTTAATTTTTCCACACACAAATTATTCTAAAAGTATACGTACTGGTGTTTATCTCTTCCGCACGTTTCGCGTTCCCCTTCGTAATATGCGCTTAGAAACGAAAAACGCACACGTTGTAAAACGCAGTACAGGTGGGAACTGGGAAGTGGCAACCAATAAAATAATTGTGTACACCGCGCGTAGGAAAGGACGGGGGAATTAAAAAATAACAAACAAAACAAAAATCAAGAAGAAAAAATTAAGTACAAAAGACTAACAGAATTAAAGAACGCACGTTAATATTCGATGGTTAATGTGTTATGGGATATGGCCATATATTCAAGCTACGTCATGTGTTGACTGTGGAGGTTACAATTCCAACTGATGTTCAACTAATTACCCAAAATGACAAATCATGTTTTTTCGTATGAACATCTAATACGTCATCTGAATAGGAAGGCATGTTAATGAGGCTTTTACTTGCATATTGTGCTGCACTAACCTCATTATATTAAAAACAGCATTCTTAAACTGTATTTTAATTGTCCCAATTATTGAAAAAAAAATGGCCCCAAATATTGTCTTTAAATCGATAAAACAATTACGTGTGCACTTGCTGCCTTAACACAGTGTATACTGAACAATAATAAAACTTCTACGGACTATGCCATAAGGTTCAGTATCAAAATGCATCATTGACGTTTTTATGTGCACCACCCGGCGTTTTGCTCTTTATCTTGGTAATTTTTAATTATTTTTTATGAGTTGGTTGTCTTTTATGTGGATGTGTGTTAAATTTAGGAACTGAGGCACTTTACCATGCAAACTTCCACTTTATTCCAAACAGGGCATTCATAATAATGTCTCCCTCAATGCGAATTGCTCTTTTTCTTTGCTCCATATTGGTAATTAAGTTAAAATATAAATCTGTCCTCACCATATCCGTTACGATTACATGTTTTAAAATGTAGACGTTTAAAATACTGTTAAATAGTTCAACGCTTTAAACATAATAATTGTAACAGTCAATTATTCCGAGAATGAAGGAATTCAAGTTGATCTAATACTGGATTTTTGACAAAATGAAATAAAATCTTTTGTAGATATCCGTTAGATTTCAAATAGTATTTTTCAAATAATTTAATTACAAAGGGGGATGGAAAGAATTCGGTACTGCAATTTCAATTGCGCAAACAACGCATTTTATGTAAATGAATTCCAATTCCAATTTTGTGCTAAAGAATTCTCTTAATACACAAAATTGGGCTTTCTTTACTCGATTCCGGAATTATATATTAACATGGCTGGATGATATATAGGCAGTATTCAAAAGTATTGACAATATATTATCTTCAATGGTATTGAAAGTATTTTTAATAAATATTGACAACACTATGAAGGATACTTTTTATACAGCAATTTAAATAAGCCATAAAGAGGTTATGTGCATTTCTGGTTAGTATTTCTACTCTATTGTTATAGATCACATTCTGAATCCACATCCATTTTATGTTCAAGAGTAACAATAATATCTTAGCGAAAGTTCTGTTTGATGAAGCGCTGTTACATTGCTGCAGATCTGTTGCGGTCATGCTGATCATAAAATAAGATGCAAAAAACTTCAAATCCCATTCAGCTGTTTTTGATTCAAAGACTTTCATTCACTTTCATATTACTTCCCTCAGCAAACGTGGGTTCGAACTTCGAAGTGAACGAATTAAACTATGCATCAAAACAAAGCAAAATGGAGAAAAAAATCTCGCACACACAAAAAATAAAAAACACTCAACTCACGGAGAACTGTAAAGCCAGCGAACCAGCAAGTAGCAACTATACAAAATAAAATAAAACAACGTAACGTAAGAGCTCATGAAGCGCTCTGCGCTCGGCGTATTGTAATGAAAATATTTCATATAATTCTTTGTAAAAAAATACGTACGGCGAGTACCCAATAGGCAATATTGTGTGGAGTACCCACGAGCTGGCGGCAATCGCATCCATGCAATAAATTTGTACGATGTAGGGAGACCTAGAGGTTGTGACTCCGCGTACTCGCGTATTACGGCATAAAGCAAAGGCAGTAAACGAGGCAAACTCGCCTATATAAAATGTACGTATCGCCGATCTAGTGTCTACTGTCTAGTACTAGGCAGTCCGCAGTAGGCACTCCGCACTAGCACTAACGTACCACTCAAAAAAACTCATCAAAAGACTCGCCACTCGCCACTCACACGAGCTACGTTTGAGTTAGTCTTCTTTGAGTCGTCGAGTTCGAAGAAGCGGTCATATTTTGCCTCTATACACTACTTTTCTTGTAATAAATAATAATATTTGCATAATATCGCATAGTCGTCTATTGTATAGTTACGGTGCATTAAAGTGGTTTTGTCTGTCATGTGAAGAGTGTACAAAGAGTTAGTAAATTTATACCAAAAGATATTTGAAAAAAATTAATAAACAAACATATGTACAAAAAAAAATCGTTCATATTTCGGTTAAATCGCTTTGCAATAAATCCATTTTCACAATAAATAATTGAATAGTGTTCTTATTCCGTGTTAAAATTTAATAGCAGCGAATAAAACCGTTAGTTGTAAAAATGAAATAATTAATAATTGTTTTGTTTTTAATTTTTGCACCAAGCTAAAAATTAGTATTAGGAGCTCAAACCAAACAAAAAAAAAACGCATTTGAAATAAATGTGTTAAACTGTTGAATTAACGGACCATAAAATCGTGTAAAGAATTAAAGTGTCCTTACTTACTTAATTTATACTTTTGAAACTAAAATAAATTGTTGTGCTGTTTTATCGAAAAAAAACTTTTAACTTGTGACTTTGAACGCTCAGGTAAACAAATTCAACTTAAGTAACAATTTATTTTAACAAATAAACTCCTATACTAACTTTTCAACATTTAAATTTTAATGAATCATTCATAGCTCATTTTAGCTGCAATATGCAATTTGGAAAAATTATTCATAGTAGTAAAAAATTCCCACCTATGGTATTTATGATTAGCAAAATAAACATAAAGCTGTTTGCAGTATTGCGACAATTTTTAATGGGCGTTGCATATTTCGGTATATCACGCTCAAGGTCTGAAAGCAATGTAATTAGGTACAATTAGATTATAACAATTTTAATTCTTAATGATTCACTCTCTGTTTATGATCCATTAAAATGAAAACTTTTTTTTCAATTTTCAAAATCGCATTTTTTTAATTACAAATTTAATTTGTATAATTAATGTGGTTTTCAATTAATCATAAAAGTATTAAAAATCATTTCTATTTTAAGTGATCCTAAACTAATTAGTCGTTAAAAGTAATTTTAATTGTAGTGCTTTAAATAAAAATGCTTTTTTTTCATAATTTGTATTTCAAGGATAACTGTAAATTGAAGGTCTTTTTTTGTTTCAAACGAATGAGTTTAAATTTGCATTTCTGGCGTTAGACGTAAAAACATTTAAATGACTTATGATGAACAATAATTAATTAAAAAGGTGAATTCAAACACACAGGAAATGAACAAAGTTTCCTGCAGCTTTCCCTGCCATTTACACTCCAAATTATATTCCTTTTTTTCCGTTGCTGTTATTGTTGTCGTATTTATGTTTAAAGTTTACACACCGTGTAGTTACACTTTGTGGCCGCATATTTATAACGCAACAAAACAATTGGAATAGTACGTTCGCGCCATTCACCATAACCCGCAACCACGCATCAACGCACTTGTGCACATACCATGGACTCGTAGTTCGTACCTCTGTTGGGTAAATAAAACAAGCAAATATAAAAGCTATATAGGTATCACATTATAATGCTATGTTTTTCTGCGTGCCATAGTGGTCTTAAAAAAACATTGTACCTACTTTGTTACAATTCACCCATACGAATTATTATTGTTATCGAGAAAAATATAACGGTACAATTTAAACGATATTATAGTCAAAAGTGTTTTTTTAAAATAAATAATGAATTGTACCGCTGAGTATTCGGTAAAATGAATAATACCACGACTCAATTGTGTGCTTCGTGCACATTTTCAGTTTTGTCAATATGCCTAACATGATTTCACTTATAACAGCGTTGTGTCATGCCATCGGGTCTCAACACCTATTGCGTTCTATTGATGTGATGACGGGATCAATGGTAAATAATAAATAATAATAATAATATTGATTGTATAGTTTTTTTTTCATCATGCAAATTCGGCGCCACACACCCACCTTCTCCTCCGCCCACACAAACACACAAAGAGCAGTAATATATGTGTTTATGTGTGGTCCCACGATCTAACAGTCAATTGACTCCCTGTTTGCTGTACCTGTCGCCAATATTCACCGATTTATAATTATTGGGCGGATGGTATAGATGTATTTACTTTTCGCTGTTTATATATTAACGAATAGCTACTGCAAGCCAATTGTATCGTATGTGTAGTTGTAGTTACGAATAGGACGTTGCCCACAGCTACCAACCGACCTTATTTCTTGTGTGGTATAAAACTCTTTATTATTTTGTGTCGCCCATTTTTCTATTTTGGTCGGATTTTGGGTAAAAAAAACAACATAAATAAATAAAACATAATTTATCTATGTGCTTTTAATGTACTTCTATAAATTGGTTTGCTGTATCATTTTTTCCATTTTTTTGAAATTATATGAATAAGTATTACGTACAACACAGGTACAATACATCAAGAATAATTTAGAATAATAATTTCTTTTGCATGTCACATGTGAAACAGTTATTTGGAGAATATATTCAAACACGATTTGCGTGCATTCAGGTTGTATTTCCGTTTTAGGAATTGTTTCGTTTTTTTATGTTTTGTTTCTGGTGTGTAAATTTATTTATTTTTATTGTGTGTCCGCATACATCTGAATTATACAATACATTTGCGGCGGATTAAAATTAATATTAAGCTAACCAACACATCCATATTAAGCATGTCGGGAGTTTTTAATTTATATACGACCCCAAGGGCATATAGAAATATTTGGAATCCGACTTTTTTCGGAAAAAAAGTTGATGATGCAGAAACTCGTTTTGACACCCCCTGAGTCCAAAAAAGTGGTCTAGAAAAAATGTGCAAAAGTATGTCCGTACACCTTGCACAATATCAAAAAAAATTATTGTAGGCTTAAATGAGACAAAAAAAATTGCTAAACATTTTAAGGTCGAAATCGGAAATTTCAAGGTTCGACGTACGGCGTACGGCGCACGTATCTCAGAAACTCTAAGTATTTTTGTATTTTTTTTTACACATTATTGTAGGAACAAATAAAATAAGAAAACTTGCTGAATATTTCAAGGTCAAATTTTGAAAACTCAAGGTCATATTTTTACAATGAAAATGTTTAATTCAAATACTATGTGTTTTAGGGTACTATGATTTTCTAATTATTGATAATCTAAATAAAAGTACCAATTTTGGACAAAAATCAAGGTCAAAATTAAGAAATTTCAAGGTCAAATTTTTCATATCTTCGAAAAGCTTTATTAAAATGTAGTCAAGCAACAGTCGTATATAAATTCACACCTCGCTCTCCCTGCGATGTAGTTTTTTTTGTACAGTTTTGTATTAATTTATTTGAAAATACTTGGGGACAATAAAAAATTCAAGGTCAAAAACTGTTTCCTTTTAAATAATTGTATTGTGCGCCTTTCCCTTCCATGTCGCTCATGATAACATTTTAAATCTCATTGTGTAAACTATCAGCACTGTAAAAACAATTGGTGGAATAACACAAAATGCACATGAAAAATAAAAAGAGAAGAATACACGTAAAAGACCATTTGCAGGAAGCGACTTTGCGTTTTAATATGGACAGGTGAAAACTATTCTACACTGCAGAATGAATAAAGAACAAAACAAAACCTTATGTGCGAGTATATGACGAAGGTACAATGCATCACGCAGTATGCATAATGCAACTAGGGGAAATGCAATATTTCCAACTCGATTCATATTTGAATGATGCGCTTTATAAAATATGTACAGTGTACACAATTCTATGTAGAAAAAAAATTCGCTTTAGCACCTGTTATGTTCTGCAGCATATGCACAACACATTAAATAAAATATGGGAAAGGTAAAATCAGCAGCAGTTGCGCAGCAAATATATTTTTGTTAAAAAAAAAGTTACAGGGTGGGCCATTTAAAATGTAAATCAAATATAAAATGAAAACCGACTAATATTATTTCAGAAATCTTGTTTTATCGGAACCTTAACATTCAAGAATGAAACATAGAACATAAACCAAATGACCGTCACGGTTAATCTGACAGTACTACATCCGATCAATCCAATTGTTATGTATTATTTCGATTGTTCCTACAGCGTAACATTTATTCTTTACGTATCACAAAAAAAGTCAAACGGTCTCAAATCACAGCTCCGAGGCTGTCAATTGACATCAGAATTTCGGTTTTCAGAAATAGTGCCCTAAATTTCGATTGTTACATTCGCTGGAAATATCATTTTCTGCAACATTTGATAACAAACATTCGTTCAGTTTTGCACAATCCGCAGCTAATAGTCACTCGTTAGTGCATTATCTCCTCAATGAGAACGCTGAGCTGGAGATAAATGCGACAATTTCGCTGGATTATATGTGAAATGACGACTTTTCAGTAAAAATGCTCATCTTTGGATAAGCCAACTTAAGCCCATTGGACGAAATAAAACATAAAACTAATTGTCCATCAATTAATGTCTTTCCACGTTTCAGAAACAAAATAACCGTTAGTTCAAATTTGAAACGGCCCACCTTTTTAATTTATTTACGACCCCAAGGGCATATAGAAATATTTGGAATCCGACTTTTTTCGGAAAAAAAAGTTGATGACCCCCTGAGTCCAAAAAAGTGGTCTAGACAAAATGTGCAAAAGTACGTCCGTACGCCGTACGGTGTACTGTGTACGCCGTGTGCCGTATGCCGTACTATGGAAAAATGGTCGAAAAAAAAACTTCTAAACTACTGGACCGATTTATATGAAATTTTTTTGTAAACTATTAAACAAAAATATAAGAATAGGATCTTCGATTTTTCGAGGTCAGATCCTTCAAGGTCAAGTTATAGACAAAAGAATTTTTTTTCGTATAGGGGTTTAAAAATGGGTACTACGATTTTGTTCATTTCCACAACAATTAATCTTCAAGGTATCTTAAACAAAACTGCATATATCCTATATCCCGTTAGATGCTCCTTCTGGCGAAAAAGGGGGTGGACAAGGACAAACCCCACTTTTCTATCTCAGCCACCTTGCACAATATCAAAAAAATTCTTTCAGATTATTGTAGGATAAAATCAGATAAGAAAATTTGCGAAACATTTCAAGGTCAAAATCGAAAAATTCAAGGTCAAATTTTTTATATCTCAGCAACCTTTAATATTTTTAAAATTTTTTTTCACATTATTGTAGGCTTAAATGAGACAAAAAAACTTGCTGAACATTTCAAGGTCGAAATCGGAAATTTCAAGGTTCGACGTACGGCGTACGGCGCACGTATCTCAGAAACCCTAAATATTTTTGAAATTTTTTTTTCACATTATTGTAGGAATAAATAAAATAAGAAAACTTGCTGAACATTTCAAGGTCAAATTTTGAAAACTCAAGGTCATATTTTTATAATGAAAATGTTTAATTCAAATACTATGTGTTTTAGGGTACTATGATGTACATTATTGATAATCTCAATAAAAGTACCAATTTTGGACAAAAATCAAGGTCAAAATTAAGAAATTTCAAGGTCAAATTTTTCATATCTCCGAAAAGCTTTATTAAAATGTAGTTAAGCAACAGTCGTATATAAATTCACACCTCGCTCTCCCTGCGATGTAGTTTTTTAAATGTGCAGAAAAAAAGCGCAGAATGAAGTTACAAATTGACTCAAACATACTAAAAATGACATTATATTGTTCAATATAATATAACAGTACATTAGAAAGTAGATCAAAGTTCATGTTGGCAAAACTAAATCTTGCTGTAGTTAAAAAGTGAAAGCCAAAACGTTATTCAGATTTTGATATTAAATATACAATTGCACCGTAAACATAAACCAATTTTTCAATTACTGAATACATATTTTATTTTAAATATAATGCTTATGTCGGCTTTATAATTTATTGAACTTATATGTAACTGTTTTTGTGCAAAAAATTACGCTCGATTTTGACTTAAGTTATAGTTCTTGGGGTTAAACCCACGATTTTTCCTGGTTTAGAATATTTTAAGAGATTTTAATTTTTTTTTCAGCTCTAAAAATTTTTCAGCGTTTTTAGAGAAAACTTATATGTTTACATAAATTGAAAATGTTGTGTCTTTTATAACAATTACTTTAAAGTCGTGATTTTCTTGTATAATCATTTCCGTTAGATTCTTGTAAAAATCTATTAAATTTGCACAAAAAAAAATAATTATTTTGTTACACACTTGGAAAACGGCACACTATACTTCATTAATCATACCATACAGTCATTTGATTAGGGGTCATTTGTTTTAAAACAATTTATCCGTCCGCATATGCCCAATAAATTATAATAATTGGTAAATGCGACTAAAGCTATTGATAAATGCGCGGTATACAGTTGGTTGTTACACATAGAGCAGCTAATTGCCCGCATAATTACACCCAGGCATTTGTAGAGTCCCGCCATATGTGTCATTCTCAATAATTCTTATTGTGTGACTTTAACTAACGCACATCTTCTAACATACTTCTAAATGGCTTTAAAATCTTCATGCATATGAAAAAACTACATCGCAGGGAGAGCGAGGTGTGAATTTATATACGACTGTTGCTTAACTACATTTTAATAAAACTTTTCGGAGATATGAAAAATTTGACCTAGAAATTTCTGAATTTTGACCTTGATTTTTGTTCAAAATTGGCACTTTTATTGAGATTATCAATCATGTAGAACATCATAGTACCCTAAAACACACAGTATTTGAATTACATATTTTCATTATAAAAATATGACCTTGAGTTTTCAAAATTTGACCTTGAAATGTTCAGCAAGTTTACTTATTTTATTCCTACAATAATGTGAAAAAAAATAAAAAAAATATTAAAGGTTTCTGAGATATAAAAAATTTGACCTTTAATTTTTCGATTTCGACCTTGAAATGTTTCGCAAATTTTCTTATCTGATTTTATACTACAATAATGTGCAAGAATTTTTTTGATATTGTGCAAGGTGGCTGAGATATAAAAGTGGGGTTTGTCATTGTCCACCCCCTTTTTCGCCAGAAGGAGCATCTAGCGGGATATAGGATATATGCAGTTTTGTTTAAGATACCTTGAAGATTAATTGTTGTGGAAATAAAAAAAATCGTAGAACCCATTTTTGAGCCCCTATACGAAAAGAAATTCTTTTGTCAATAACTTGACCTTGAAGGATCTGACCTCGAAAAATCGAAGATTTTATTCTTATATTTTTGTTTAATAGTTTACAAAAAATTTTCATACAAATCGGTCCAGTAGTTTAGAAGTTATTTTTTCGACCATTTTTCTATAGTACGGCGTACGGCGTACGGCGTACGGCGTACGGCGTACGGCGTACGGCGTACGGACATACTTTTGCACATTTTTTCTAGATCACTTTTTTGGACTCAGGGGGTGTCAAAACGAGTTTCTGCATCATCAACTTTTTTTCCGAAAAAAGTCGGATTACAAATATTTATATATGCCCTTGGGGTCGTATATAAATAAAAAATCATTCGGCGCAGTTTCATACACAAAACGCCATACAAATACGCGCTCACTCAAAACTAATAAGTATATTATAACCATTTGTTCTATACGTAATGCTGCTGCTGCTATCTTACCAACATGCCACTTGTTTTAATTACCAGATCGAATTAAATGCTCTATACTTGTTGCAAAGGCGTGGAATGAAACAAAAACAAAGATAATTATAAAGCCTCTATAGTATACTGTATAGACGACTATATTTTTTGTATTTGATTATGTGGTAAACAAACGAATAGTGAAGCGCGGATTTTTGCTTTTTATAACATTTTAATTGCTTTTATTTAGGTTTACATTTTCTTATCACAATTATCCATCGCTTATTTATATTGTCGTCGGAAGAATTACAGCCGTTGCAACTTGCAGTGTACATGCTTTGGTTAAAATTGCGAGCGCGTAAAATGTTCGAAATATCACTATCTGCATTTTCTGCAATCTGTGGTCATTTTTAATTATAAAATTTATTTTATTTGTTATGTTATGTGGCAGAAAAGCGTTAAGGAAATTACGTAAAACTACTGAACCGTCTTAAGAATGTCCATCGACCTAGTTATGACTTGTTAAATGCATTGCACTCGCCCCGTCATTCATGATAGTTTTAATGTTTTGCAATTCTATGCGACTAATAATAATAAAATTTTAGTTTTCCCGTAAATCTCATCATTGGAAAGAAAATTATTTATGTAAGTGTCTTTATTATATATTATTTAGCGAAGTAGACTTCAATTTTTTCGTTTTTCCTCCAATGAAATGACATTATTTCAAGTCCAACTTTATGAAATAGAACACCTAATAAAACATAACAAAGACAAAAAAAATTAGAGAAAAATAAAGTTATATTTTAATAAACGGAAGCTATAATAGTCGCTTCTAACTTAATGACAACAATTGAATTTCGTGCAGCAAAATTTCCAGAAACTTATAGAAAAATATTTGTTTTTCTTATAAAATAACAATAATGATTTTATCAAAATTGTAATTCAATTTGAATAAAATTTGCAAGTAACTGTTAAATAGGTTCCTTTTAACATTTTCCCGGTAAAGTTAATGTTTAATGTGTAAACCCTTTTATTATAAAAGAGCCTGCACGAAAGTGCTGTTGTTGTTGATTAAAATAATGTTTTGTAACAATCATTTATGAGTCAATGAAAAATAGATTAAGTTAATTTGATACAACGCACCTGTGTAATTGGCAGGTATTTTAAAATTACAAGTAACAATCAATTTTAATGCTTATGACACACAAGTTTCCATATATGTGCTTAGTTAGCAGTCAAACAAACCGCTTTTTAACGGAAGTTAATTAATGGCTTGTGCTGAAATCCAAAAACAGGGTGACCGCTTTCATATATTTGGGAAATTTAATAATTGTGAGTTTTAAATGCTTGTGGTTTAAAAAAAATTATTTACTGTTACAAATGTGATTTTACTTAATAAAATCCACCCTCAACGTTTTCGACTAATTGCTTAAAATGTTGCAGCACGCAATGCTAAATGAATATTTTGTATCTTTTGGGTTCAACCACTCTTCTTATATTCAAGTACACACACAATATGGCATATTATATAGAACGGTATCTTTTTGTTTGATATGAAATCATGCGCATCGCATTAAATGAGGTGACCGGAACGGTCAATCGGAATTTTTCATAATACGAAACTATGAAACATTTCTTGTAAAACAAAAGTCATACAATTTTTGACACACCCTATGTGTGTGTGTGTGTGTGTGTGTGTGTGTGTGATATTATTTGTGGATCGTTAGTTAGACGCATATTTTAATTTGTTGAAGAGAATGAAATAAGAAAAACATGCAAAAACAATAAGATTATTATATGTTGAGTGTGTTTCACATTTAAGTGGAATAGTGGCGAGGAGGTAATTGTCTATGTTGTATGCGCGCGTTCTGGTTATCTTTGTATATGTGGTTCATTTGTACTTAGTATTAGTATGTGTGGCGAATATTTGTGTTTGCTTGAAAAAATATTGTTATACTTCTATTCTATAAATGTTATGGAAAATAGGGGAAAATTTAATTCAATTTATTAATAAATATTTTTTAAATACACACAAAATGCTGCGTGTAATTAACCCATTGTATAATACCAGTGCGAAATATGGCAAGTAAACAAATGAACTGGATGGAATGTGAACTTACTATAACGCCATAAAGTCATTATTATGATATGCTAATTTGTGAACAAATGGTGAAGCATGTAACAGTTCTAAAGTGCTCCCAATTCATCTCAATATTTGTAACGTGCTTGTGTCATAAATGGAATGGATTGAAAGAAGCGAAACCAATTATTAATTTATATAAGACCCCAAGGGCATGAATTATGCATTCCAACTTTTTTCGGAAGAAAAGTTGACGATGCAGAAGAAACTCGCTTTGATACCCCCTGAGCCCAAAAAAGTGGTCTAGAAAAAAAGTGCAAATGTACGTCTGTACGCTGTACGCCGCTTCGTACTATGATGGCCATATAAAAGCCATTTCGGAAACTACTGGACCGATTTGTGTGAATTTTTTTTTTGTAAAATATAAGAGAGAAAAATAAGAATGTGATTAGAGTTTTTTCATGATTGAGTTATTGAAAAAATCAAATTCTCTTCATTTTCACAACAATTATTCTTTAATATATTCTAAACAAAACTGCATTTATTCTTTATCCCACAGGCGATGCTTCTGACAAAAAAGGGGGTGTACAACGACAAATCCCACTTTATAAGATACCTTACATAGTATCAAAAAAAATTCTCTAACATATACATAGTATTCATTGTTCGAAAAAAGTTTGCTGAACATTTCAAGGTCAAAATCGGAAAATTCAATGTCAAATTTTTTACACCTCAGAAACCTTAAATATTTTTGAACTTTCCGGTTATTGTATGATTAATTACGACGATAAGAAAACTTGCTGAACATTTCAAGGTCAATTTAAAAACTCAAGGCCATATTATTTTATAATGAAAATATGTATTTCAAAAATAGTTTGTTTAAGGGTACTATGATGTTCTACATTATTGCTAATCTCACTAAAAGTGCCAATTTTGGACAAAAATCAAGGTGAAAATTCAGAAATTTCAAGGTCAGTCATATATAAATTCACACCCTGCTCTCCCTGCGATGTATTTTATTTTTAATGCAGCGACAAGCATTATCTTTTAAAAAGTTTACAAATTTAATACCTCGCGTTCCCTTTTTCCAGAAAAATCACCTAGCGTGTTATAAGATACATGCAGTTTTGTTTAGAATGCCTTTAGTAGTGCCCGTTTCTGAGCACCCATACAAAAAAAAATATGTCAATAACTTGACCATGAAAAAAATATAACTACAATTTTTTTTTCTCTAATAGTTTACAAAAAAAATTCATACAAATAGGTTGAGTACTTTTTAAGATGTAGTTCTTTTATATTTTATAACATACATATGTATTTGATTTTCTGTGTTTCTTTCAATCGGTTTGATGCAAAATTATTTCGAATTAAGCAACATTAAAGCTATAAGTATACTCATTAATAATTGCAAATCTACTTGAAAAATGTAGGTACATCAAATTGCAACAAATTTCGTACAAACGAATATAAGTATATTCTACCAGCACAAAAAAATGTATATGCGGCAGCACTTCCGGCACCAATGCTTACAGAGGCGCGTCCGCGCCTTTTTTCCGCTTTGCTTTCCGCTTTGTTTTCTTTTTTTTGAAGCAAATTTTTCATGCACAAATACACACACACACACTCTGATTCAATCGCATTTTAATTTTTTTAACAAACAATGTTGAATGTTCGCTTTATAATATAGCTGGTAGCACTATTTTATGGATACCGTAGGACCTACGTTTTCCATTACACGTATAACATAGATTTGTTGAATCATTTATTCAAAAATGCAATTAACCACGTAGCTTATATCTCACAGCATGTACCGTTCTGCATACATATCGAGATTTTTTATAACAGCTACATAAAATATAGTCAACATGTAATGGTTGCATTCACCATGTAGTCACATTGGATTTTATATCGAGATTACATTCAGTTGAAAAATATAGTTTAAAGAGAGCGAGCTGTGAATTTATATATGGCTGCTGCTCAATTAGAGTTCAATAAAGTTTTTCTGAGACATGGAAAATGCGACCTTGAATTTTTCAATTTTGGTCTTGAAGTTTTTCCGTAATTGTTTCTTTTTTTGAGGTTAGCAATAGATTGAATAATGTAAGTCATAATACCCTATAACAAATAGTTTTTGAAAATTTTCACTTTTTTGCACTTAGAGGGTGTCAAAATGTGTTTTTCCATCATCAAATTTTTTACCGAAAAATTTTGTAATGCAAAAAATCTATACATTGGGATGGTATATAAATTAAAGTGATGAATTACTGATGTTCATGTTGCATAAGATTGCTCTAGGGACTTAGTAAGCGCTATTATATTTAAAACATAAACTATATTGTAACGCAGAATTCTTATTTTGGTATAAAACATTTAAATATATGTATGTATATAAAATATATATGAGCGTATTTAGTTTAATGTGTAGCAACGCCTTTCATTTTAATTAACAAATCACACCACACACAAACACCAAAAAAAGCAACTCACCTGATGGTCGGACTTTTTTTATGAATTCAATTAAATAAATTTTTTTCAGGACATACTGTGACCTGCAATTTTATTATAATGTAAAAAGTCTGTAGAGAATATACATACTTGTACATTAATTTTAATAACATAATAAATTATTTCGGTTTTTATTACTGTTATATTTTTCGGTTGTGGCCACACGCACATTTATACTACCCTCTCTCAATTAGCAAAAGGGGCGCATGATTATGCATGTGACACAAGGACAAACTGTAAAAAGCGAAATGTTAATGAAACCACACGAAATGTAAGGAGACGACATTAAATAACGGAGCAATATCACGCATATTATGATATATTAAATGTGTTGAAGTGCTTTAAATTCTCTATGTACCTAATGTGCCGTTAATCTATTTTACTCAAATATTCTTGTTTATTCAATTTACTCATTTGGGCTTATTATTATAATATAATGTACTAAATTAAATATGATTTTTTTTATTCCGGATTAGGGTTAAGTTCGAAGATTGCATAACTGTTTTATATTAATTGAAAAATGTTGTTCAATTTGTAAACTTTTTAATAGATTATGCTTGTCGCTGCATTAAAAAAACTATATCGCAGGGAGAGCGAGGTGTGAATTTATATACGACTGTTGCTTAACTGCATTTTAATAAAGCTTTTCCATATCTCAGGAAAAATGTGACCTTGAAATTTCTGAGTTTTTGACCTTGATTTTGGTTAAAAATTGATACATTTAATGAGATTAGCAATAATATAGAACATCATAGTACTCTAAAACACACAGTTTTTGAATTACTTATTTTCATTATAAAAATATGGCCCTGAGTTTTAAAATTGAAATGTTTAGCAAGTTTTTTTTTCTTTCTAGACTCCTTTTTTGGGCTCAGGGGGTGTCAAAACGAGTTTCTGCATCGTCAACTCTTTTTTCCGAAAAAAGTCGAATCACCAAAATCTTTATATGCCCTTGGGGTCGTATATAAATTAAAAACTTTTTTTTCTCAGTGGCACTGCAGTTGAAAAGAATTTAAATTTTTTTACCGATGCCGCTAATATAAAACCACATCGCAGGGAGAGCGAGGTGTGAATTTATATACGATTGTTGCTTAACTACATTTTAATAATGCTTTTCGGTGATATGAAAAATTTGACCTTGAAATTTCTTAATTTTGACCTTGATTTTTGTCCAAAATTGGTACTTTTATTGAGATTATCAATAATGTAGAACATCATAGTACCCTAAAACACATAGTATTTGAATTAAACCTTTTCATTATAAAAATATGACCTTGAGTTTTCAAAATTTGACCTTGAAATGTTCAGCAAGTTTTCTTATTTTATTTATTCCTACAATAATGTGAAAAAAAAATTTCAAAAATATTTAGGGTTTCTGAGATACGTGCGCCGTACGCCGTACGTCGAACCTTGAAATTTCCGATTTCGACCTTGAAATGTTCAGCAAGTTTTTTTGTCTCATTTAAGCCTACAATAGTGTGAAATTTTTTTTCAAAAAAATATTAAAGGTTTCTGAGATATAAAAAATTTGACCTTGAATTTTTCGATTTTGACCTTGAAATGTTCCGCAAATTTTCTTATCTTATTTTATCCTACAATAATCTGAAAGAATTTTTTTGATATTGTGCAAGGTGGCTGAAATAGAAAGTGGGGTTTGTCCGTGTCCACCCCCTTTTTCGCCAGAAGGAGCATCTAGCGGGATATAGGATATATGCAGTTTTGTTTAAGATACCTTAAAGATTAATTGTTGTGGAAATGAAAAAAATCGTAGGACCCATTTTTGAGCCCTTATACGAAAAAAAATTCTTTTGTCAATAACTTGACCTTGAAGGATCTGACCTCGAAAAATCGAAGATCCTATTCTTATATTTTTGTTTAATAATTTACAAAAAAATTTCATACAAATCGGTTCAGTAGTTTAGAAATTTTTTTTCGACCATTTTTCTATAGTACGGCGTACGGCGTACACTATATTTATTACGAAGTTTCGGCTTACTTTAAGAGCGAAAATTGTTTGAACAAAAACGATAAGATCTTAAAACGCAATGTGAAAGAAATTTTCTAAAGTTGTTTTAAAATCCATTTTATTAAACAAAATGCATTTAATGACCTACAACGGTAATGTGCACTCATTTTTTAGTGATGCCAAAATAATCATCCAACACAATCACTGACGGTGTTAAGAATTAAATGCAGTTCCTGTCTGAAGCGGAATGCTCGTCTACCTAAATTAAAAATGTGTCTAACATCCAGCGACCAGCCAATCGACGCAATATGCCGTCAAATCACAAATGTGTGTTTATGGTTACGTGATGACAAAACGCAATGCGTTCGGGTTCCATATATCGATTCATAGTTTTATTATGGGATACCTAGATACGAGTAAAATGTATAAAAAGTCACACACGCATATATTTCGTTTTTCGCCAAAAAGATAGGAAAAATTACCGAGTTGTGACAGTAAATGCGAAAGAAAACTTCTTCGATGCCGCACGTAGAGGCCAGCATAACTCATAACAGTATAAAGCGGCATTTTCTGCGGTATTTTCTCCTTAATGCGATCTCACGCACACGGACCTGCGGCATACTCAGAATATTGTGTATTTTTGGGTTGCACATAAATGAGTATAAAAATATTAAAAGCGGCAAAGTATTAAACTTTTTTTCTACACGTCCCACGTCTAATAATATTTATCTATGATACGGGCGGCGCGGTGCGGCGTACACATCCACATGTTGCTAGGCCGTCGTTTTGCTCCATTAATTGCCATTTCATTTCTATATGACATATTGTATCACACGTTGGGCCGAGAGACGCCATCCACCGTTCCACTTATTAGACAGGGTGAGGCTGAAATGATTATAGAAATAGTCCTGCGTGTAATTTATCACATCTAAACCAAAATTGCATGAGTGTTATATTTGATTAATTTCTTAATTTTAAAATCCTTTAATGTAGGTAGGTGTGAAAAATGTATCCAAAACTACTTACTTAAAAATTTTCCACATTGGCATAACATTTACAAAGCGTCTAAAGCTCTTCGTTACTCTTTTTTATATTGAATTACATTTATTAAAAGCAATTAAAAATGTCTTATTAGCATAACTCGAAAACGTTAAATACCTTAAAAAAAAGCATTAAAAAAGCAAATTGTCGATAGTTGTTCATAGAATGCAACAAATCACCCTGTTGTTCATATGATGAAGCCTTTTCAAATAATATGTAAAATGGAAATCAAAAATATTAAAAAAGAAAAACATTAATTATTTATAAATATCAATTTATAAACGAATTTTGACATATGAGTGCACAAATAGAGCGCGTTACAACGTGATGCGTGGGAGCCCAAAATGTGAAAGAGGAACTCATCGTTTGTGTGTGTGCGTAATATTTGATTTATTTGGAACCGCATTAAAGAAGCAACGATTAAATTGGCGAAAGGATTAGAAATCGATATGGAAAGTTTTCATTGGAATTTTAATTAATAACAAATTGAAAAGTATAAAATGATTTGAATGCTACTAAATAAAATGTTGAGGCCGTTGTAAAAATAAGAGATAATGAATAAGCGCTTACAGTGCTGTACTTAATGTATTTCAGTATTTATGTGTTACATTAACTTAGCAATAATTCTATTACATTTTGTCTTTACATAACCGATAATATATAATATGTCACAAGTTTAGTTACATACAAAACTTAATTCATTCCAAAAATGTCAACAAACCCTGCGCTAATCAAGTTATTTGCAATATTTCTTGTAACACTAACCAGCTGCTATTCGGAAAATTTAAACTACATGTACCGAAACGCTTTGCATGGTTAAAATGGCACCACACAATTCAGTCGCTAGTTCAAATTCGATATCATATTTTATTTGTGCATAAATTAATCGTTTTAAGTGCTGCGTTTTCGTTCTGTTTAAGCATTGCACGATGTGTTGCGACGTTGACGTGCAATGTGCATGCAGCACAAGCAAACAAACGCGAGAACATATTTTTGGCACTAACTGCCCTACCAATATTTTGATTCTAATTGATTTGATAATAAAAAGAAATGAGACGTTCTGTGATCGGCTAGAGAAGTGGCTCACATTAATGATGGTCACACAAAAATGTGTAGCGCAACTTGCATAGCCAGAGCCCAGAGCCCAGAGCTTAGAGCCCAGAGTAGATGAGCATGAGCATTGTGCAAATATACATGCAATATAATGTGCCTACATGTGCACTAATCGTCGTAAGTTATATGTCGGCGGTGACAAGAAGGAAATTTGTGCTCAACATTGGCAATGAGTTGTGCTACATAAATCATCAAATTAATTTGATAATTAATGTTTGGCAAGTTTATTTTGGATTTTATTGCAGTTTGATTAATTTGCTTTCATATATGGCGAGCGATGTGTGGTTTGGTCCACTTTCAGCCACACAATATTTTATATTCTGTATGGGAAATTTATGAATTTAACTTGACTTGATTGCATGAGATCAATTTGCATTGCCTAGGCGTGTGGAATATATATTAAAGCCAAGTACACGATACTTATATAGGGAATGGTGTTAAAATTGCAGTATTTGGTTCGTGTTTCCAATTGTGCTTGCAATTTGATTATTTTTTTTAGTATTTTTTTTTTTTTAAAGAAACATTATAATAACATTTGAATTTTTTTTTTTTTCCAGATAATTCCACTACAGTCAACTAAATTTCTAAACAGAGCACTTGAAATCTTTGAAATGTTGGTACCAATCGCTCATTCCATTTTTCGAAAGTTTAAAGGAGCATAAAGAGCTAATTTTGGACGCACACGTAAAAAATTTCCGCAACTTCTCACCTTTATATTTATCTTCAATTGCCTTCACCTTGCAGTCGCAAAAAGTTGCAACCAATAACACATATAAAAAACCACAAACGAATCCTTAAACGCGCCCAACAATCTTCTAGAACCGTTAAGCAAAAATTGCGTCCGCAAAATAGCCAAAACAGCTTAGCCATCAACATAGCCAGCAGCAGCATCCACAACAATAAAAATTCGAACAGCCGGATCCAAGAGAACAAAAGCAGCCTTACCCTTCGTGCGCCACTACAGACCATAAACAGTCGGCGACCGGAAACATAACGAACGTCAAAATAACGCCGCCACGTATTGACACAGCAGCTGGTGAGATCATCATTGAGCTGGAACAAACAGCAACCACGTTGGAAAAGACTGCGATTAAACGGAGGCCAGCAGCCGGTGTCGCAGTTGGAGGAGTGGCGCTGCAGCCCACCTCAATACAGTCACTGCTGTCACCGAAACGACTCTGTCCGTCGTCGACAGCAACCGCTGCTGCCGCCGCTGCCGCTGCTGCCGCTGCCGCCGCCGCCTCATCGATATACCGTCTAAACAGTCTATCCAGCCAGAAAGCACAATTGGTCACGCAAATTGCTCAAATACAAAAATCAATACAACAAAATTCAGCTGCTAATTTGGCCGCAGTCACGTCGGTCGTGCAACAGTCAGTCGTGCAGCAGCAGCAGCAGCAACAACATAACAAGCAGCAGCATCAACAACAGCAACAGCAACAACAGCAGCTCATCCAACAACATCAGGTTGGACTTACACCGGAAATAGTCGCTAACAACGTTGTGGTATTACCGTCATCGGCAGCCGTAGTAGCTGCCGCAGCAGCTGCAGCCGCATCCTTAGCTAATCAACAACAACAACAACAACAGCAACAGCAACAACAGCTTCAACAACAGGTCAACGAGCAGCAACAGCAACTTCAGCAATTAGTTGCTAATTCAACAGCAGTTGCAATGACTTCAAACACAATTGCACAGGCACAGCAAATGCAGCCCGCCTCACTTGCCCTTTCACAAAGCATGGATTCCGTGAACACAGCGAGCAATGAGGAGGAGGTAGGTGTCATCCTTTTTTTTTTGCAAAATTTTTATATTCCATTTAAGCCACAAAACGCGTGGCCTTAGTTACCCATCCAGCATAAAGTCCTTCAAAATGTTGCGTGTACAAATAAATTCTCTTCCTTGTTCGATGCCTTTTTATAATACAAAACATTTTCTCCGTTTATATAAAATATACATCAGCTATCAGTCTTTGTGGGCCCCATAAAACTTTGCATGCCATGTATACATATTGTATACGTGCGACTCCTTGAAATGTATCATATACTTCCTGTCCTCCCCCTTGGGGGCAACAGACTTGTCTCCAAATGCTCGTATTTCATACAACTGTATACATTGTGACATTATTTTACATTAAAACGAGCCGAGCGCAATCCCCAATAGGATATAATATACATTAATATATCTAGATATGTAAGCGCTATAAAGGAGGAGAGAAGGGAAATGGGGAATATTCTACCTCCTGCCCTTTTTCACATATTTATAGACAGCACTTAAAAATTTATTGATCAATGACGATGGAACCGCATTCATTAGGAATAGGCTGTCAACAACGCACCCGTTCCGCGGTCTGGGTTGCATACTTTCGGGAGTTTAATTTTAATTTTTTGTTGTTGTTATAACCTGTACGTAATATCATATGTAATTTTCTTTTGAGTACATCATCGAAACTCGTATTCCTTCGCGCGCACACACACGCACATACATTATACTAAATTATTGTTATGTACAATTGTGTTGCCATGGCAAACAAGAACAATCAAGAAAAAATTATACAACGGTAAAATAAGTATACCTGCCCCGGTATATTACAGGTATGACAGAATTTGTGGCGTGCGCCAACAACCTGCCAGTCGCATATTATAACAACAAAAAAAAAACACACTAAAAACTTTTAATATTTTATTAGGCTCCTTCCTCCACAGCCACTATGTATTTTCATTCATTATATACATAAACCTCCATATTGATTTTCCCTCGCGCACCGCAACGTCCTGAATGACTCAAGTGTAATGTGGTTTACCGTTTTAACAGTGTATCTTTGACTAACTAACAAACTATGTGCGATATGCATACATTTAGGAGCAATAATTACTATTGTTGTATGCGATGCGTGTGTGTTTGTGCCTGTTTACGCCTGGAAGTATGTTAGACTAAATCCTATGAATGTAATGACTGAAAATGGAATCATGCATACATTAAGAATTATAAGTCATGTGGCAAACGAATATGGAAATACAGCATGGAGAGCGTTAATTAGCTTAATTAAAATTACGTGAAATGTTGGGAAATTGATTCAGATTTAACAAAGAGGAGGATTAAAAAATTCTAGAATTAATTGTTTTAAAACGACTTGGAAACAAAGCAACAGGCAAAAATGACTCGCACATAAAAGACGTCATACAAAATGTGACCCTGAATCAAATGAATTGATTTTAAATTAAATTTGAAGTTAAAATCACTCATTTATACACATTTTTTTCGCACAATACTAATTTTCAATACTTTTTCAAACATTAAAACTGAATTATTTAAAGGGCAACATAATTTTTTTTAAATATTATTTTGAAATTTTTATTTAAGAAACATTTAAATAGTGACCATAAAATGATCAGAACTGAGTTAAACATAAATTGTGAACATTTTAAAGATGAAATTAAAATACTTCATTAAATCATATTAAAATTCATAATTTGAATGAAATTGCATTTAAAACAAAGTGAATTTGAATTGATTTTATGAATTTTCAAAAAAAATGTTTGATGTTTATGCTAATCAAATATGGCACAGCTGCGATCAGTATATTTGTCCTCATATATCAACTACACATAACCCTGTGACCTTTCTTCCCTACATTAACAAATTGCCGGGCGGTGTTGCGGTGGTATTCTTTAATTCGCTTCATTTGTGCACCCCGAAGAATTTCGTTTTTTTAGAACTTGCAAATTGCAATATGTGGCAGTACGAATATAATATGCTGCCACATTCCTACTGTTTTATTCCTTTGCTCAAAGTTCAAAGTAGTTCTTGACTATTTTTTATAAAAAAGAAACGAGAAAAAATGACGTGTAGTTGGTTTGCGTGTCTAATAATTTATTCAAATAAATCAATAAAACTTTTGTGTTTTCTCTAGTTTAAGTTGTATTATTTATAGTGAACGCGTGTGACTATCGAAATATGCAAGTCAAATAATTTACCATTGCCTTTTTTGGGTCGCGACGGTTTTTTTTGTTAACTGGCTACACACGACAATACATTAAGAGATGTGGGGTGAGGGTGGGTTTAGACTGCATATATTTGAATTTAGTTTAGGGAAAATGTATTCTGACATAATACGGTTGCCCTTGTATCCCAACGGTTGTGTGAATAATTGTAACTGAAATGGGACTACGATTAATTGATAAAACTTTTTATTTTATATATAATGTTCATTTGGAAAAAAAAACGTCGAATGTAACATAACGCGCATTAAATTACCTTTTGATTATTTATAAATCACTTTGCATCATCATAATATACCGCACTGTATTTGTGACCAACAAAAAAATTAAAATAGCTACGTCAAAGCACAAACTGTAAAATTTTCGATGCGCAACGAAATGGACTATTGTAAAATGACATTGTTTGATGAATAAGCGGAAATATGAACAATACGATTGCAGGCAAAATGGGCAATAACGTAAATTATTTTATTTTAATGCTAGACATTCAGCTGTGTTACCGTATATTCGTTTTTCTAAACAAAATCATTCAAATAAACATAACGAAAAAATTATAAGTGACAGGGAAATTTAATTCAAACTTTTTAAACTTTTTGGTGCGTCAACATTTTTCAATTTTAAGCGACTGTAGGATTTAAACTTTAAATTTACTTGTATATGTTGTTAAAATACTTAATACTTATATGCTTAATTGTCTATAAACATAACCTCTAACGTGTTTTAACATTTTTTTTAAATCTATTTTTTTATAAATTCAAAAATAAAGTACAAAAATTAGACTATTATAACTTAACATTCATTCACTCGGACATTATAGTTACACGTTGCTCTAAGTTCGAATATAATGAACGAAGCAACAGCAACAAAAAATAAAGATAAAAAGAACGCTTAACTGTAGAAAGAAACCAAGGGAATCCACCGGAAGCATGCCCAAGTGAACATACTAAAAATTCATCCAATATATTAAGAATAAATGAACATTATTACTATTTACACTGGAAAAGTAAACGAGCTATATATTTGCACTTTTATGTGGGAAAATAAAAATTAAAACCGTGTAGGAGACACCTCATACATGTATTGTAATTTAAGTTTATTAATTGTTTCAGTTCTGCTTCGATATGTCTGCACTTAATGTTGGTTGGTGCGGCCTAAATTATGTGGCGGCATGTTAAGTTATGCTCAGCGATCCTTTCAATAACTTAACATAAAAATACTTAGTGAATTTTCCTCATTAGTAAGAGGCTCTTTAAATTAAAAACTTAATAATCAAAGTATTGAAGAAGATATTTATTTAAATTGATAGTTAAGTTCATGCCATTTGACGTTTAATGATATTTTCCTTCAAATGTTGCCCATGACTAATTCTTAATGGTTCTTTCTGTGGGTCCAATTTTCGACCACTCTTTCAAGCACATTGATATTCCGCGAATAGCACGCGATGTGTTTGCTTCAACCGTCTAGGGTTTATCGACATAAACAAGGGATTTCACAGAAAGTAATCCGATGGCCTCAGCTATATCAATATCTGGATTGATCATTGCCCTGAGCTTCTAACTGAGCATTGCTTTTGAAAATAGGGTTTCACAAATAATAAACGTTGTTCAGGCGTGAGTCTATACATGATGAAATGGCAATGAATAAAAAAATAAATGAAAAGTAAAATACGCCAAAGAAATTCCTTTCATGACAATATCCATCATGTGTGGTTAAGAAAAGGTCAATGAATCGCCGTCCTGCGACCACGCGACTTTTCCTCCTATATATGTACTTCAATGTGAAGTAATTATTGAATGTGTGATCTTATTGTGGCGCCGTAAGCTGCTGTTCTCATGCCTCTGCACGCCGTTGTGTCGTGTTCCCATTTTCAATAGACTCGCATTTTTACATTTTTTATAAACTCTTATAATCTACTCGTATGTAATGACTGCAGATGTGCCTTGTATGAAGTAAAAGACATTATTTTATAAGAACGCCATAGCATGAATAAGTTAGAATGGAAAAGTACACGCCATACTGTACAGTTCACGTATAGTTTACAGCCGTGTCCGACTCCTCCCTTTCATGCTTACGTAACAATCCAATCCTTCCGCTTTGCATTGATTGCATGTCGATTGATTAAAACAGATTATTTATTTGGAAATTACAACAATTGCATCAATAAACCAACAGAAGGAACCATGCGAACAATTAGGCTACGATTTTTAAAAAGGCATTTTTGTTTGCATCACTGTATCAATGTATGACTGGAATCTCTTTTACTCCCCATTTATTTATTTTTCAATATTTTTGTTGTTGTTGGATCAATTGAAATTCAATTACTGTTTTTTTTTTGTTATTTCCATCTGCTACTGTATACAGCATTATATGAGCGACGTGTGTGTGAGAAATGTTGTGCTTAATGAAAATGTATTTAACTACACAATTGTATGAATGTGTGCAACACGTCATGCTATGGTGCATTGTCAGCAAATTGTGGTCACCGCGCTACAGTGAATATACATACACAATGTGTGCTTAAAAGCACATATATGTTGTACTAATTGCATATGTTCATACAGTTCTGGTTGCTGATTGCCAAATGAATCGAATAATTCTTCGTACTCACTGCACCGTGTAAATGGGTTTAAGAAAATCAATTTTCGATCATTTTCTCTCCATTACGTTTTTGCAAACATTTTAAATAAAGGAATGTAAATTAAAATCGAATTTTAAACATGAGCGCTTTTAAGGAGAGAAATTCAATTTAAAGGCCATCAAATTATTGATATAGATTTATTATTAAACAAGCAAGCAAACAGACAAACATTCGAACAAACTGTCATTTAGACAAGCATTCGAACAGGAAAGCACAAACACGCAAATCAAAAACAAATCAAATGAATAAGTTTTGAGATAAATCAGGTTGGTCAAAAAAAATCCATTATTTTTACGCTAGATGGCGTCAGGGGGAATTATGAAGTTTCCTTCTAAGTGGCAACAAGTAATAGAAAGAAACGGGACATATTTGACTTAGAAAAAGTAAGTGCAGCTATGCTTAATAAAGTCACGAAATAAACAAAAATAATAATGGGTAAGACAGCAGCGCGAAAATAGTCGTAGGTCGTGAAAAAGCTAACTAATTACAAAAAATAGCGGAATATTCGCGATATAATTTTTACTAATCGAACACTGACAAATTTATTCTCGCCATAATAAATTTGTCAGTGTTCGATTAGTAAAAATTATATCGCGAATATTCCGCTAGACTATATCTAATCGAATACATACATTTCTAAACGAACGTGTATGTATGTTTGTATGTATGTATGTATGTATGTATGTATGTATGTATGTATGTATGTATGTATGTATGTGTGTATGGATGTATGTATATATACTTGGTACGCAATCACGCCAAAACTGAAAATGGGATCGCCACGAAATTTTAGACACGTGTTTGCCAACATTCTTAAAGTAACACAGGCGTATTTTCAACAAAATAAACAGCGAAAACCGCGAAAAAAATGTCGGTTCGCGAAAAAATTGACCAAAAATGATTGCGGTAATCGGTTTGTCAGTGTTCAATTAACAGAAGACATGCCGCAATAAAATCCGAGAAATTTTTCATTAAACTATATATTTAAACGGCCGTGTTGGTTTAGGAATCAACCTGGCTAAAACGCGGTATGCGAAAAAATTATCGCGAGAATCAATTTCCCAGTATTTGATTAGAAAAAAACACCTCACGAGGAAAGCTGTAGTTAAGTTCGTCTAATACTTAAAAATTCACATCTACACTTTGTTAGTTCTGTAGTTTTTATGTCCTTGAGTTCAGCACTTCTTTAGTTCGTCAGTACTATTTCGTAGTAATATTTGAAAAACTACATCGCAGGGAGAGCGAGGTGTGAATTTATATACGACTGTTGCTTAACTACATTTTAATAAAGCTTTTCGGAGATATGAAAAATTCGACATTGAAATTTCTTAATTTTGACCTTGATTTTTGTCCAAAATTGGTACTTTTATTGAGATTATCTATAATGTAGAACATCATAGTACCCTAAAACACATAGTATTTGAATTAAACATTTTCATTGTAAAAATATGACCTTGAAATGTTCAGCAAGTTTTCTTATTTTTATTTATTCCTACAATAATGTGAAAAAAAAATTTCAAAAAAGATTTTTCAAGGTCAGATCCTTCAAGGTCAAGTTATTGACAAAAGAATTTTTTTTCGTATAGGGGCTCAAAAATGGGTTCTACGATTTTTTTCATTTCCACAACAATTAATCTTCAAGGTATCTTAAACAAAACTGCATATATCCTATATCCCGCTAGATGCTCCTTCTGGCGAAAAAGGGGGTGGACAAGGACAAACCCCACTTTTCTATCTCAGCCACCTTGCACAATATCAAAAAAATTCTTTCAGATTATTGTAGGATAAAATAAGATAAGAAAATTTGCGGAACATTTCAAGGTCAAAATCGAAAAATTCAAGGTCAAATTTTTTATATCTCAGAAACCCTTAATATTTTTTAAAAAAAATTTCTTATTATTGTAGGCTTAAAAAAAAACTTGCTGAACATTTCAAGGTCGAAATCGGAAATTTCAAGGTTCGACGAGTGGCGTACGGCGCACGTATCTCAGAAACCCTAACTATTTTTGAAATTTTTTTTTCACATTATTGTAGGAATAAATAAAATAAGAAAACTTTCTGAACAAATTTAAGGTCAAATTTTGAAAACTCAAGGTCATATTTTTACAATGAAAATTTTTAATTCAAATACTATATTATGTTTTAGGGTACTATGATGTTCTACATTATTGATAATCTCTATAAAAGTACCAATTTTGGACAAAAATCATGGTCAAAATTAAGAAATTTCAAGGTCAAATTTTTCATATCTCCGAAAAGCTTTATTAAAATGTAGTAAAGCAACAGTCGTATATAAATTCACACCTCGCTCTCCCTGCGATGTAGTTTTTTAAACATGACATCCGATGCGGAAATTTCATAATCCAAGGAAAAAACTAAATTAAGTTGCTAAATTTTAATTGTGTTTCTTTTTATGAAGTTGACAGATATTTCAGAAGAAAGAGAAAATAAAAATGATACGAAATTGAAACCATTACCACCATGAAAACAAATTTCTGCCTAATAATTGTCAACGTTTTCAATTTTTTCTTTGATTACAGAAAAACTTGAAAAATAGACATTATTTTATCAAATGTTTATGATATTAAAAAATATTAAAAAATAATAAAAGATATTTTAGAAAACAACACGTTGTGTCCGAGCTGCGCACGGGTTCCTCCGCTAGTCTAATATATAAATTTCTAAACGACCGTGTATGTATGTATATTTTGCTGATATTTTGAGTGTCTACATGCGTCTTTGAAATTGAAGACTCAGTTTGTACTACATATTTTTGTTGTTTACCTGCAACCAAATATTTTGCTTGACAATTTTGAAAAATGTATGTTTAATATTAGTAATAAGATTAGTAATGTGGGATCAGATGACATCGTTCTTGTTTGCGGCGATTTCAATTGCCACATTATATGGATTGAAGTTGATGGTTCTCTGGTGCCAACACAATTGTGTTCGCCTAAAGATCATCTTCTAGTCGATGCAATGTGTTATTTGGGGTTGCAGCATTACAGTGCGTTTGTAATCTCAATAACAATCAACTAGACTTAGTTTTTTGCAATTGTGATGCAAACATCACTGTTAATAAGTACGATGAACTTGTGCCAAAGCGCATCTCCTCTCTTCATCATTTTCCGTTTATAATTTTTGTTGATGTAGAGGTGCGCCATCATTATCCATTACTTAAGGGTGATGGTTTTGATTTTTGGCACACTGATTTCAATCGCTTAAATGATTTCCTAGATTCGCGGTTTGAAGATTTTGCGCCTAGTAGTTTGTCTACGGATGTTGTTTCTAAATTATATAAAACTTTAGAGGCTGGCTTCAAGCTATGTGTTCCCTTAAAAAGGAATACAGAGAAACGATTTCCATCGTGGTTCAGTTCCAGACTGATAAGGCTGGCGTGTGTAAAGAATAATGCTCATCGTGATTGGATTTCCTCAAAGATGGATTCTGACTACCTCAGATTTGTGCCTTGAGGAAGCAATTCTCTTGCCTTCATAGGTTTCTGCTTGCTCAATACCATGTGAAACTTGAGTCCAACTTAGCGATTAACCCGAAACGATTCAGGAGTTATCTGAATAACAAACGAAAAACTTCGGGTTTCCCTTCGTCCATGGTGTACAACGTTTCCGTGGCTAGTTCTAAAGAAGATATTTGCCGATTATTTGCTGATGCATTTGAATCTGTTTATAATCCGACCACTTTAGACTTTCACCACTATTTTGATTCTGTTGACTTTTCCCCTACAGAGTTATCGACTGTTCAGTTGTCTGAAACAGAAGTGTTTAAGGCACTTGGAAAGCTGGTAGCTCAAAAGGGCCCAGGTCCTGACAGAATTCCACCGCGCATTCTCTAGCACCTAAATTGACGTCAGTGTTCAATTGCCTTCTATCTCAAGAGAAATTTTCTGATGAGTGGAAACGGGCCTCTATTACACCAATTTTCAAACTAGGTGTAAGACGTGATGTCAAAAATTATAGGCGTATTGTAATTATTTCGGCAATACCCAAAATTTTTGAGTCTCTTGTCGGTGCTAAATTGTTTGATTCCGTAAAGGGTACCATTGCAGACTGTCAACACGGATTTGTTCCGGGTCGATTTACCACGACTAATTTAGTCGCGTTTACTAATAATGTCACTTCAACTGTCTACAATCGTTACCAAGCTGGTGTTGTTTACACTGACTTCAGCAAGGATTTCGACAAAGTTGATCATGTGCTCCTTCTGAGGAAACTTGAAAGTTTGAGCATTAACAAAATTATCCTTAAATGGATAAGTTCATATTTGGTAAGACGTAAGCAATTTGTATTCATCGATGTTGTATCTTCAAGAGACTTCACTGCTACTTCTGGTGTTCCTCAGGGTAGTCAAATGGGTCCATTGCTTTTTTCATTATTTGTGAATAATGCAGTAAATGTCCTTAGTTTTTGTCGCCTGTATATTTATGCGGACGATATGAAGCTTTTGGCATGTATTAAATTAGTTCAGTGGAGTCATGATAATGCTTTACATCTTAATTGTAACAAGTGTAAAATTATGACTTACTGCAAAATTAATAATCCAGTTCAGTATGACTACATACTTGGAGACTTTATTTTAGAGCGCGTGAATACAATTCTTGATCTTGATGTCCTTTTTTCCTCTGATCTACCTTTCTCTACTCACATAGACTCAGTTGTGGCTAAAGGCCAATGATGGGTTTTGTCATAAGACAATCAAAGGACTTTCAAGATCCTTTGACTTTTAAGTCACTATATTGTGGCCTTATCAGGTCACAACTGGAGTATGCATCTATGGTATGGATCATTACTCTTCGTGACATAAAGGGAATAGAAATGATCCAGAGGAAATTCCTAAGGTTTTCTTTTGAAAGACTGTTCCCTGGTAGCATATTTCCTCATTATGATCAATTATGCTCACTTTTCGGTTTGCATTTTCACATGTTGCCTGTGCAACTTTTTCGTCTAATGTCTTATGTGGTCGTATTAATTGTGATGAGCTTTCTGAGTTAATTGTTTTTAATACACCTTCTGAAACGCTTATTCATTGAGAGCTTGTACATGTACCATTCTATCGCACGAATTATGGTAATTGAATGAGCCAATCTCTAAAGTAACGCGTTGGTTAAATTCATTCTCAAAGGCATTTAGACCTAATATATCTAAAAGATCGTTTAAGGATAGTGTTTTTATGATTTGCTCTCACAGTCGTCATAACACACGATTTCCTAGTAATAAGTTTTGAATTGTAGAGTAAAAATTATGAATTGTTTGTTTTTCTTTTCTTTAAATTTCACTACCTACATTGTAAATAAAATAATAAATAAATAAATAAATAATGTCAAAAACGAACGAGTAATTTCGGTGCCTGGATAATTTGAAAACATATATAATATTATAGTGTTTTGGAAAATTAAATTCATTTATTGAAAATTTCTTGTATACAAAAAATAATGAGAAAGTCGGAAAAACCTTTTTAAATAATAATACAATCAAATCTGGTGAGTATTTCCTCATTGAGTATAGCTGTAACCTGTTTAATTTTGTACCTAAGCACAATATTTTCCTTAACAAGAAAGCCCGTTCAAACTAAATAACATTTGTTTTTATTAATTTTGTAGGTGCGAACATTGTTTGTCAGTGGCTTACCGATGGACGCCAAACCCAGGGAGTTGTACTTATTGTTCAGAGCATATGAGGTAATTGCCAAAAGTTCTTGCATTTATTTAAAAAACAAAAATTTTCCACAACTGATTTGTCAACTTAGTAACATTCATTTTACATTTCATACTACAGGGCTACGAAGGGTCACTGCTAAAGGTCACCAGCAAGAATGGTAAAACGGCGTCGGTGAGTTTCAAGAATTTTTTTCTACATTTTTTTAAATTGCTTTTTTCATAATTTTCATTCCGACTTTAATTGTTTTTCCAGCCCGTGGGATTTGTAACATTTCAAACACGTGCCGGTGCTGAAGCAGCTAAGCAAGACTTACAGGTAGGTCGAATTAAAATTTAAGAATAAAACTGATCAATGGCACCAAAACGATTAAAATATTTTTGAAACATAAAATACCGTTTTCGTGTAATTACAAATTAAAAAAAGTGAACAAAACTAACATTGAAATGGGTACGAATCAAAGAAAACAAATTTTTGCTCAATTATTAATATCTTTTGGTTGTAATTTTAAGCAACGCTGCTATTAAGCCAAAAAAAAATCAAAATACAAGTAAAACAAACAAACTTAAATTTCTCGCACTTACATGATTTCCACAAATTAAGCAAACAACAATTATTATTAACTGTATTAGTATGCAGTGTCACTGCAGTAAACAATATTTTTTGTACATGTAGCGCTATGGAACGTACCTCATGACTTTTTTACATCACACCTTCCAAAAAAAAAAAAACAATCAAAAACTCAACTTCCGCTCGCAAATTTTATGTTTGACATAGAAAGTAATAAAAGTAATATAATTGCCAGAAGAATTGTCGTCCTTAGTCCTTATTGTATTAATGTGGATTAACAAGTAGAGCATTTTGAATAGTAGGCGCGTAAGCATATTAATTGTTATTATGTGTGGCACACAATTATAAATGACTCAGAAAAGGGTAAGTTCATTTAAGAATTTTAAAATAGAGTTCATTAGTGCAAATTAATGTATAAAACCGGTTTCGTATAAATTTAGGCGTTTCAAATAAAAATAAAGTAAAAAGCGCTGTAATAGAGTATATTTTAGCTCACGTCAATCAATTTATGTTGGACGATTTATTTATTTGTCTAGTACACCAGAAAATTAAAATTTGCCTGTGACTTAAAACCTTTCAATATAAACTTAACAGGCAGTTTTAGACTAGGTGATCTTTCAAAACATTTGGTAAAATCATAATAGTTAGCTGAAAATTATGTTAGTTACACAAGTCTCACACACACATACACACTACAATACTCAATCTTATGAAAAAATGCACAATCACAAAACAATAACAACACAAAATGGCACTGCAGTAACAGCGCGGCTTTGCTACAACATATAAATACAAATATTCAATTAAAATAATCATGTTCTACCTAATCTGTATTGGCATAAATCTCACAAAGCGTTCCAAGAACAAAATTTTTACTGTAATCTTCTTCAAATGAATTAATTTGCAAGACAGTTCCCCAAATAGCTTTAAGTAGGTGCACTGCGATTTTACAGCATAGAAATAGCGTGGGATGTTTAACATATTTAATCAAATATTGTATACTTTATTTGGAACGTTTTTCATATATTATCTATAATGATGAGTCTTGATGTGCAATTCAGTATAATACAATGCAATGTAATTTTAATTCATTCAATGCAATTCTTTATTGCTTCAAGTCAACACTTCCAGATATTTTTTACCATCCAGTACTGCAGTTCTGGTCAGCACCAACCATGCACCAATTAATGGCATAAATGTCGACTGTTTAAACACATTAATTTAATGAAAACTCAGGATAATACGATGTTTAGAAAAAAGGTGGCAGACTCTTCTTGTTTTCCTTTACTTACATGCAATGAAAGGGCATTGCAGTGCAAATTATCTTCGTTTTTTGAGTTTAACATTGAGTTGGGCGTGTCAACATTTAAGCACACTTACACCTCATTTTATCTCCCTTCATTACATGCATACTAAATATTATGAATGAGTTCTCGTGACCACGCCCTTATTTATGGGCCTGTCGTCATAACCATTGAGCCACACCCTTAATTTGAATATCCAATTGGTTCGCCACACCCACTATTCCAATTGATAGGAGATTTTTTACCACGCCCTCAACAAATACCACGCCCATATAAAAAGCAATATGTCTCAGAATTTAATATTTTTTAAATTTTGTTTAATGCGCAATTACGATATTAATGCAAAATAATTGATTTTTAGAGTTTAAAATTATTAAATTGATACTATATGTTAAAGAAAAAAAGTTAATTAGAGGGGAAACTTCTCAATTAAATTCTTTTTAAAATTAATTTAAATTACTATTGCGAGAAATTTAACGAAAACAATTTATTGAAAAAAATTTATAAAATATTTAAGGAAAACTTGTAATTATTTAAATAATTTCCTAAAGAAAACTTTTCCTTCAATTTTTGTCACCAAATTATAAAAACAAATTAATTTTGTTGAAAAAAAAATTTTGATGAAAAAAACCTTAAATCAATGTTACAAAATTTCAAAAAAAAAAATCATTCGTTATACTCAAAATCAAACCATCATGCAGCAGGGTGTCCGCTTCGATCCCGATATGCCCCAAACTATTCGCTTGGAATTCGCGAAGAGTAACACGAAAGTGAGTAAACCCAAGCCACAGCCTAACAATCAAACAGCGACAACAGCCGCACATCCTGCATTGATGCACCCACTTACCGCTGGACGTAAGTAAATTTGATGATAACAAAGCTAGAAAAAAATGAGTTAATAATATTATTTTGGCAACTTTTTTGGAGATTAAAAAATACTAAAAAGCTTTGTTTATTTGCATGCGTTTATTAATTAAAAACTTATTTTAAGTAAATTACATGAAATGAATTTAGGGACTTTTTTGTTTAATTTAAAAAAAATTTAAAATTTTCTTGTTTGCATTTGAATTGGTCCCTTCGCTGTCTTAAAACGTAACGCATGATCCCCTCCCAGCTACATACCAACAAAAATGGTTCAAAATTCATTGTGTAGTTTAAAAATAATTAACTAATTTTTTTTGAGTAGTTTGTACATTTTTTTATAGTTACTACAGGTTGTAGTTAGTCAATTTTTTTTTTTTTAATTAACGAAAACATCAATCAAAGAATGCACCGATCACGAAATAAATGTAAAAAAATGTACCAATTTAAAAATGTTGCTTGTGTGTGTATGAATGCATCCTGTTTTGTTTAATGTACTTAATACGTCCAATCGTTTTTATTGTATTTTTGTGTTACAAATATTTTAAGCTTTTATTTTGTGCCGCACTTCAACTAATGTTCGCTGTTATTGGTAAAAAAAAATGAATTCCTAAAAAATGAGGAAAGGAGGCTGTATATTGTATAATGTATATGCGCAATTGTATATAAAGCAGATTAACTTTTTTCCAATACCGTTATCCAAAAGCTTGTATTGCTAAACATAAAAAACCACACTTATTGCAAAATAAAATAAAAAATCCACTCTTAAGTTTGTACAAGAAATGAAAATGTTTACTCAATAAAAATATATAAAATGTCGGTACAATAATTACAAGTTTTTGAACATTGATATTTTTGGTGAAAAAAATCCGTTGATTTGTTTAAATTGTTACGTCAAATCTAGTTTTTCTATTTTTCCAAATAAAATAAAACCTGACATTTTAAATAGTGTGCAAAGAATGTCCAACCTAGTCTCCATAGTATTACTTCATACCACTTTATTCTATCAAATTGTAAACGATATGTTTGTGTGTGTTTTTTCCATTTTTAGACTTAGGAGCACCATTCTTTGCGGGTGGCCCCGAACTTTGGCATCACCCACTTGCCTATTCGGCAGCTGCGGCCGAACTACCTGGTGCGGCGGCACTGCAGCATGCAGCTGCCGCCCTTGTGCATCCTGCACTCCATCCTGGTCAAATGCCCGTCCGGTCCTACCTCTGACTAAATAACTCAGACAAATTTCAACATCATCAGCAGCCGTTTAACAACACCCATCTTAATTTAAATTTGAACATGAGTCAGCATTTGGAACAGCAACAAGTGAGTATTGTTACGTCATAGCATTTGTTACCAAATAATATACGACAGTGAAAACATTATTTCCTCTATTGAGCACTTTTTTGAAAACCTTATTTTGAAAATTATTCTCCGCCCACAACAATATTCAAAGTTATGGCTTTAAAAATAAATTCGATTTCTGTGCAAAATTTAAAATAGGTCCATAACGCGTGTTTAAATTTGTATAAGCCTACTTTTAATAATTTGATTCAACTTAATTTACAAACATGTTTTACTGTATTTTTTTACAAAAGTTTGTGCTCTACTCCCCTCTGCTAAAACATATTAATTTATCTTATCTCTTTTCATTTCCATTGGATGCCCATCAACTGCTTCAATTCATGGAAACCAAACCACACTACTACTATTGACTGCACCGCCAACATGTTCGCCCCACAAACGTCGTCGCACAATCAACCCCACTGACAAATGGCGTTACATGTGCGGCGACAACCCCCCGCCTCCAAATTCATCAAATCAACAACAACAACAACACCAACCTCATCACCACAACCAACAACAACTACTATCCGCCACACAACAACAATCTGCGCCCGTAATGATGCATCATCACAATCATCATCATCATCAACAATCAACTGCTGTTGCTGCTGCTGTGCATCATCATCCCTCACCTGCTGCAACAATGATTGCGGCGGCGGCGGCTGCGGCGGCTACATGTGGGGTACTCCATCAACAGGGTTTGAAACAAGGGGCGGGTGGACAAGGGGTCGACAACCGTTGCAGCAATATTGAGGGGTTACGATCAGGAATCAACGACAATGGCGCCAATGGCATTTATGAGTACCAATGGCCCAATGCGTCACCGTATTACTTTGCGGCTGCAGAGAAATTTTAATTCAAAATTTCTGTAAAGAAATTTGTTACCAGCTACGAGTATAACTAGTGAGAACACACATTTCATTAACGTTATAAAATATGCGAAACTTGATGAAACATTTAAAACAAACATATTTTAAATTTAATAATTTAGACAATTATTATTATTTTAAAAAAAAACAAAATTTGTAAATGTGTTTTTTTGGGTAGCGGTTTTATGTTAAACACAAAATGGGGAGATATAAAGCTCAAAAAGATCTGACAGCAGGTTTCAGTGGCATATTGTGTTCACTTTAAAATGGAGGAAAAGTGGTTGGTAAACTCTTGACGTACGTTCATGCAAATGAAACAGTTGACTGAACCGTTGCTTTTTGTACGAACCAATACATTTAAAGGTGTACAAACATTAATCAATTTTAGTTGATTGTTTATTAATTAATAAATTTAAGTATACCTATTCACTTCAAGCTGTTTTATAATATATACAAGTTAAGTATATAAAAATAGTAGAATAATTAATGTTTATTACTAATGATGTTGAATTTTCGTTCTTTTGTTTAAATACGTTGATAGATAATTTTTGTTCTTTTTTTATATATGCCTACATATATTGAAAATATTTAACAAATAATAACGTAAATTAAGACAAAACAAAAGCAACAAATTTAAATAATTAAAAAAAAATACAACTACAGCAATTCTTATGACTGTCTCCTCCTCTACATACAATAGTTTTATGTGCTTTTAGCATTAAATGGATTAGAAAAATCGAGAAATTAAGCGAAAAATATAAAGCCTAAAAACAAACAAAATTCACACAATAATAACAATTAAACTAATTAAAACGCAGTTCATGGATCTAATCTAATTTAACTAAATTTTAATTAATTTTTCTATTCATTTGTTTTCATCCAACATAAAAAGTTTTATTAGAGTTTTAAACAAAGCATCAAAGTAATATAGATTAACCAAATGTGCCCTTATTCAATTGAAAATATTTAAAAATCATGGAAGATAAATTAAAAACAAAAAATTCGAATAAGGAAAAACCAAAAAATAGTAGCTTTTATCAAAAGTATGCACATTAACTAAAATGCAATTAAAAACTATGTGTCGAAATATTTATGATTTAACAACAAATAAAAAAATTAAAAAACTGGCTTCAAAATGCTCAAATATATGAAAATGCTGCAACAATTTCTGTATAAAACATCCATGACCTTATGAAGTTGACAGCTAATGTGCATTAGAGTCTACCAATTGAAATAAATTAAATTAAAATTTAAAATAATTTAATACATATAAAAAAAGTAGTTCAATGAAATTACTACGGCATCATTGCATCCGACTTGTTTTGTGAGTAACGTAACCAAATACATATCGATTAATAATTAATTTATTAATAAATAAATATATATAACAGAGTATATAGCGTGAATATGATTGCGTCGCAAAATAAGATTTTAAAAGTAACTAAAATTGTTCATGGAATGGAAAATAGTTAATAATTAAATTAAATAAATAAATAAATAAATCAACAGTTATTAAATTTAAATGGATGCGACATGAGAAGGTGCATCATTTCGTACGATGTAAATACATCAATAGGGTTTCAATATAGTATTTTAACTGACAACAACAAAAAAATAATAATTAAAATTAAAGTAAAACACTTAACACCACAATTAAAACAAAAATTGAAAAGAATTGGATTGTTTTTTCAAATGAATTACTGAAATATTAACTTATTAAATATACAAACTAAGCGAATTATATCAGTTTTTTACGAATTCAATAAGCAAATTACTACAAAAGCAATTAAAACACATCAATGAAACATATCCACAAAATATACCAATACTGTTGTGTGCAGCTTAAAATGCAACGGTATTACGTATTATGTCTAAAATGGCGCATCAGAAAATAATTGCCGAAAAATTTTGCGTTTGCCCTCAACAGATGAGTAAAATGATTTGCTGTCTTTTTAATTATTGAAAAAACAAAACCCGAATAATTAATAACACAATAGATTAATTAACAATATTGATGAGATAACTATTATAAAATGCATGCGTGGATTATTTGTCACACATAATATCAAAGGTCAATTTAGTTTCGGAATAAAATAAAGAATATAGCTATAACATAATATGTTAAAGTAAAATCAACTTTATATTATGCATATCGGTAAAAAAAATTTTAAAATTAAATAAATATCCAAACAATATAAACAAAAATTAAGAAGGATAATTTTGAAGTGAATATTATAGAAATAAATAAATCAATTCCAAAAATTAAAAAAAAAACAAAGAAAGAAAAACGTGACCTTTTAATACCAGATGCATATGCCCTACGTGACTATTTCTTAAGCAATACATTCAATGAACTAATTAAACAATATTATATGTATTTAATAATATTATTTGTGTACAGTTTAATTGAATTTTTTTTGCCGAGAATCAGTTATTTATGTAATTTATTAAAAAATTATTAAAATTAAACATTTAAAAGAAGTGAAAATGATTTAAAAAGAAAAGACATTTAATGCTACTCGGAATAAGTAACTCCTATATGTTATGTTAAAATTGTTATGATGTGTTTTCAGTTCAAACTCCTCAATTATACAGTTTTTGCAAATATTTAAACTATTATTATAGAGCACCCTATTCAATTTTAGTCACTTTAATTTTAATTTTTTTAATTTTTAATGATGAATTATGTATTTTGTTGTATGTTCCTAGAGAAAGCAAATTTCTGCAAATACCAAATAATATCAGTTTATTTTATATAATGATTATTTATGTATGCAAAGCCCCACTTATTATTTGTTGCATTTGAATAGCAACTAAAAGCAATTATTTTATAATTATTAATTCAATTGATTTTATTAGTTTAACCACTTTTCGTTTCGATTATAATATCAAAATTTAATTTACAGGAATCAACCAAAGATTTTTAGTTTCTTCCTTTCAAAAAATAGGAAACAAAAAAAACCGTACTAGTTTTAATATGATATATTTATTATTATTATTATTTCATTAGACAAATTACAACGTGCATAAGTAAAAAAATGCAAAAAAAAGAAGAGAAGTTAAAGGAAAACAAGGAGTATATACAATTGAGTACCAAATACTTTTTAAAATTGACATAAATTGAAGAAACAAAATTTTTTTTTTTAAATATCAAGAATATCACAATAAGAATTCAAAATGTCTGTACATCTATTTCTCTTTAACAAAAAACAATTTCATATACATATATAAATAATATTGTGTAACTCCTTTCTTTCTCTTTCACACAATCCTCTCTCTCTCTCTCTCCCTTACAATATGTGAGAAGCTGTGCAGGAACAACTTTAATTATAAGCATATTAATTTAAAATGTACAAGTGTTAAAATGTGGTGCTATGAGGGAGCCACATACACACTAACACACGCATACACGTTTAAAAGCAAACGTAAAATATAAAAATATAACATGAAGAACTTTTATTATTTAAAAGCCACTAAGCACTTAATATTAAAACTAAATTATATCATATGATTAAGGTATGTTTATTTTTTAAATGATGAGATAAAAATATATCATAACAACTCCGTCCAATTTAAATAAAATGAAGAATATTTAAATGATATAAAAGTATATATATAATAAGGCAGATCACATATGTAGTAAATGAACAGTTATTAAATATGTTATTAAAGTTAAATAGCAAGTATAATACTGATTAATAACAAAACATTTTTTTTAAAACATGGGAATATGTATTATATCTGCGAAACTATTTCAAACAATTAATGTGTTAACAAAAACAAAAAATACAAGTAACTTTAAACAATTATTATGAAAAATACCAAAACATATCATCTTTAAAACAAAATAAAGTAAAAAAAATTTAATCTTAAAAAAAACAAATAATAATTATATTAACGATATATTATACAAAAAAAATAAAAAAATTTAAAAAATGGTGAGAAAATAAAAAAAGTAATTGCGTGTTGTTCTTTTCAAAACGCTCATATTCTACAAATTTTAATTGATTGTTCGATTACACCAATTTTTATGCGGTACAATTTGCATACCGACGGATAAATAATAAAAATAATAACAGCGTATTTATATAGATATGATCGAGGAAAACATTGATGTGAGTTTGTGTGTGCGAGATCGCCAGCATAATACGAAAAAGCTAAACAAAAAATCTTAATAATTAAATAATTATTATAATAGAAATAAAATGGAATGAAATGGATGTCGCCGTATTTAATTTAAATTTAAACTTTTGTTTTATGCTATATAAAAATGACAAAAATTTGTATACCACTTGAATTCAAAAAAAAATGGATTAATATAATTTTATTGCATTTATTTTATTACATAAAATAAATGTGCAATTCACAAACGCATATGCCTTCAGTATTTAAACTACATACAATCAAGCTACATATCAAACCTTTAAGGTGATCTTGAAATTTTTTAAACTACAAAATAGTTTGATGCAATATTTTAAAAGGCAATTTCAACGAAATGGACAAAACCCATTTTTTTAATGTAATTGTACTGTTTTTATTTTTTCTAAGCAAAAAAAATCGATTTAATTTAAAGGCAAACCAAAATCTGAAGGATGTGTGCGCAGAGCATTTAATATTAACAACAATTGTATTAACAAAATATCAATTTTATTTTTGGTCAGTGTTTCAATAAAAATGAATTTAAAGTTATTATTGTTTTTAATTTTATTTTTTAATCATGCGACATTTCAACGAATTATATAGACAATTTTTAGCTGAGGGTGATTAACAAAAAATATAATGGTATAAGGAGACCTATTTTAAAACATGATGAAACACAAGTGCAGTGTAAAAACAATAAAGAAAAAAAAATTAAACTAATGCAATCTTAATGAAAAGTATAGGTATAAAAATAAAAATGCAAGCAGCGCGTTTTCTATGTTTTAAAACCATGTATATTAAATGAATTATGAATTCCGAATGTGTAATTTACTTTTTATACAATACACTATACAAAAAAAAATTTAGAACGTTATTAGTATTTTCTGTATACACGAATGCATGTACTATTGCGAATAATAATTAAAACGTTAAAAAAGATAAACATATTTGACAAAAATGAATTAGAACGCAAAATCATTTTTTAAATACACGTAAACACGACAAGAAAAGAAGGAATAACTGATGTTGAATTAAGTGAATAATCTGACGAAACAAAAAAAAAAATAATTAAAACATATCAAATTCGTGCCCGACAAAATAAATTATTACAAATAATTTACAACTAAATAGATGGATTAAATTTAAAAAAAAATTAAAAAAAAAATTTATATTAATAAACAATAATTATATCAAAATGATGGTAATAAAAGAATACAAAAACAAAAACATATAGCTTGTAAGCCAAATAACAAAAAAATAATTATATCTCGTTGTAATAATATTTAACAAAATAAAGAAAAGACGATGGAATAGTTATAAATTAGTAAACATAAAAAATTGCATATTTATTGTAGACGTATGTAGCTGAAGGAAACCCTTTAAATGTATTAACAATGTAATGTTAAATTTTTTCAAAGGTCAACAAAAAAAAATATGAGAAAAAATATGAACAAAAAAAAAGCAATGCAAACAATACAAAGAATATAACAAACAAAACGTAGGCAAATTTAAACTTTTATTTAGCAAAAAAGTGAAAATTAAATATTTATAGAATTAAAAAAGAAATTTAAACAATTTATTCGTAATAGAAATTTTTGTCATAATGAAACAATTAAACACAAACAGCAAAGAAAATCTATGAATAAAAATTTGCTGTAACTCAATCATTTATATTATGTAATGCGTTTTTTTTTTAACAATTTGTGTTATTAAATAGAAAGTTTTTTAATGGTTTTACTTCAATAATTTGTTGGACTATTGCAAAATTGAAAGTGACTTGTGGAAGGATTTTTTAAAACTTCCACGAGTTTTACTTTTATTATTTACTGCAAAATAAACAAATTATTTGAATTTTTTTATCAGCAATATAAAGTTTTTCAGTGGTTACCGAAAAAATGTTTAATAGTCCCTCGAAATTGTACGTGTTTTAAAGTGTGTTAGTCTTTAAACGAATAAATGGATTAAAAAAAAAAAACAATTCAAAAGTAATTAATACAAGTATGTACAAACACTTTAACACACCTACAATTTAATGCGATCTTGATAATCGTCTTATTAATTTTATTTTATTTAAAATATTGTTAGAAAAATCAATAACACAATCTGCAATATAGAAATCCTATGGTCTTTAATAGAACGCATAAAATATACAAACAAGGAAAAAAATTATGTAATAAAAATTAGAAATGAACAAAAACTAAAAAAAAAACACAAAAAAAAACACAAAAACGTTTTGAGCTTAAGCATATATGTATATTTATATACATATATATATGTATATATATATATATATATATATATAATTATATATAAAGTTAAATAATTAAATAATGAGTAAAACAATAAAAATAAAGCTTATTCAGTAATAATGTAGTAAAAATATTTAATATAGAAAAAAGAAAAGAAATGAATTTAGTACACTTGTTGTAATTGAAACACTCACATACACACATACATGAAATATACATCCACGTACACCCCCAACATACATACTTTAATACATATATACAGAAATATTGACTAAGTTAATAAATAAAACAAATTAACTTAAATTACTATAGAAATTTTTCAAAAAATTTTGCTTTTATTTTTTCAAATGCTATTCATTTGTAATTTGCAACAAAAAAAATTTAAATCACGTTGTTTTTTGTTAAGGATTAATTTTTATTTTTAATTCCGGCAAATGTTAAAATTTTCTACCTAAATGTTTTTTTTTGTAGTCCAATTGTTAAGAGTAATGCATTACTTAATCTGATTTTTTAATGATGTAATTGGCATTAGGGAATTTGTCGTATTACTATGGCAGGTGCGGTACTTCTTGATTTTTTTCAATTCATTTCAGTAAAATCGCATTTAAAATTTTTTTTTAAATTGTTTAATTTGTTTGCTAATTAATCAGATACTTAATGTAATGGCCTTAAATATATACATATTAATATAATATAATTATTATGTAAAATTCATTTAAACATTTAAAAAGTAATGAAAATAATTAAAATAAAATAAATAGTAGAAATTCAATACGACGAACTAGTCGTAGTAGAAAAAAATCGGAAGAATTAAAAATAAATATGTAATTAAAATCAGCCTGCATGAAAACACGTTTCTAATATTTTATGAATTTTATTATACAAAATATTGAATTAAAAAGGAATAAATACATTTTTGAAATTTAAAAAGCGACTACATTTAGTTGAATAAAATTGGTTTATTGGAATAGATTTTAAGTAACTATATATCTAAAATTGAATAAAAATAATTCAAGTTAAATTCATATGATGAGAAAAGTTGTTAGAAAATAAATAAAGTAAAATCGATTTAAAATGGAAAACAATTCTGACAATGAATATTTAAGTAAATTTGTAAAAACAAAATTGAAACACACACAAAAAAATACAAAGAAACAATGAAACAAAACCACAGATATTTTATAAAACAAAACAACACGATTTTTTTCGAATTTTAATGAGCTTTTAATGAGCGTTTTTTTCTATGACGCAAAATGTCGTTTTAACGCATCTTTTTTTTAATTCATTGACTTTCTAAATAGACGATATCTTATGGTTTAATGCGTGCATATTTCAACTTTTCCCGTATTTATGAGAACCGCAAAAATGCCTATACATACTTAAAAATAAAATAAAGTTTGCCGCATTAACATAACACAATTATATTTAAGTCTAAATATAAAGAAATTAAAAAAATTTAAAAAATGCAAAATACACACAACCAATACACAATACCAAAAATTTAACAATAATTATTAACCAGCAAAGCTAAAAAAAGTTAAACAAATTTATAACAATTAAATACTTTACGGCTAATATGGAGAACATTAAATTAAATTAAACTGTAATTTAATATTAATATGCATATATTGTAATTTAATATTCAAAATTGAACAAAAAAATAAACCAAAAAAAAAATACGAAAAATTTCAAAACAAAACATTAAACCAAGAAATTAATTAAAAATTAGCTTATTATCATTTCTATTGTATAGTATCGAATATTATTAGCTAAAATACAACATGCATACATTTCATATACCAATGGCGCATATATCAAATATACATACAAGCACGTATTTATATGATACAAGATACGGCAGCACCTGACTAAATGGCGTTGCGGCGCCATTTGTTGTCACATAGTGTCAAAACTACGCCCTTCGTGGCACATACGAACGTACACCAAATGGCAGCTCGCAACAACGCTACACATTAAAATATGATTAATTATTATAAAATACAACTTAATATGGCGGGCATTTTATCAAGCGCGCACACTTTTGCAGATTTGTAGAATTATATTAATATATATGTGTGTACAAACAAAGGGTGTATAAGAGAATTGTATAGGGTCCAAAGTTGGGAAATAATTAATATAACAATTAATACTGATTAAAAGTAAATAATAAAACTAAACAAATATTTAAAAAAAACATTAAAAGTCGTCAAGTGTTTTCTATGAATATTCTATTTTAGGTTTACGAAGGTGAGTTGTTTTTTTTTATTTCTGAGCTATTTATAGGTATGAACTTTAATAAAAAACAGAAATCATCAGAAATGTATACGACCCCAAGAACATATATAGATTTATGCATTTCGACTTTTTTAAGAAAACAAATTGATGATGCAGAAACTCGTTTTGACATCCCCTAAGTCCAAAAAAGTGGTCTTGAAAAAATTTGCAAATGCACGTTCGTACGCCGTACTATGTGGTGGAATAGGCCATATTTTTATAATGAATATGATGTACTATGATGTTCTACATCATACATTGCTAATATCATTAAAAGTACAAATTTTGAACAAAAATGAAGGTCAAAACTCAGAAATTTCAAGGTCACATTTCCCATATTTTAGAAAAGCTTTATCAAAATGTAGTTAAGCAACAGTAGTATTTAAATTTACACCTCACTCTCCCTGCGATGTAGTTTTTAAATTTTTTTTGTTTCAACTGCAGGAAATTGTATAGGGACACACTGATAACGTCAGTTATTAAGAGTTTAGTTTTTTCATATCTCAGAAACCATAAATATTTTTCACATTATTGTAGGATTAAATAAGATAAGATTTGAAATGGGCGTGTTTTAAAGGTCTTAGTTCAAAAGGGGAGTATTTAAAGTGCCATTTTCATTTTATTCATGAAATTTCTTTAACTTAATAACAGTGCGTAGAAAATAGATGAAAATTAAAAACTACATCGCAGGGAGAGCGAGGTGTGAATTTATATACGACCGTTGCTTAACTACATTTTAATAAAGCTTTCCGAAGATATGAAAAATTTGACTTTGAAATTTCTGAATTTTGACCTTGATTTTTGTCCAAATTTGTTACTTTTATTGAGATTATTAATAATGTATAACATCATAGTACCCTAAAACACACAGTATATGAATTACACATTAATGACCTTGAGTTTTCAAAATTTAGCCTTGAAATGTTTTACAAGTTTTCTTATTTTATTTACCTAAAAATTTTTCGATTTTGACCTTAAAATGTTCTGCAAGTTTTCTTACCTTATTTAATCCTGCAATAATCTAAAAGAATTTTTTTTGATATAGTGTAAGATGGCTGAGATAGAAAAATGGTGTTCGTCTTTGTCGACCCCATTTGCGCCAGAAGAAGCATCTAGCGGGATATAAGACATATGCAGTTTTGTTTAGAATGCTTTGAAGATTAATTTTTGTGAAAATGAAAAAAAAACGTAAGGCCCATTTTTGAGCCCCCATACAAAAAAAACTGCCCTTGTCAATAACTTGACCTTGAAGCATGTGACCTTGAAAAATCGAAGATATCATTCTTATATCTCTAATACTTTACAAAAAATTTTCAAACAAATTGGTCCAGTAGTTTAGGAGTTTTTTTTTCCACCATAGTACACCATTTTTCGTACGGCGTACGACGACCGTTTTGGCAAAAACTTAACCTTAAAGCACTTCTCATCGAAAGAAAAAATTGAGTCTCTTATTTTTTCCCTTACTACTTTAAATACAATTTTCAGAGAAATCGGCCCAGTAGTTTCTGAAATGTAACTTTCGATTTTTACTGCACTTTGGCAATAACTCTTGAAGGCCTTGAAGCATCTGACATTGAAACCAAAATGGTGGGTCTTTTTTTTGCCTTTACTATTTAAATAAATATAATATAAATAATAATTAAATAAAAATAATATATATAATATAAATAATTTCAAAGAATTCGGTCCAGTAATTTGGAAATGTAACAACCGATTTTAACTGCGTTTTTTGGCAATAACTCGTTATATTTTTGTATAATCACCAAAAATTTTCATAGAAATCGGTCCAGTAGTTTCTGAGATAAAAGTGTCGATTTTAACGGCCAAAATCGTATGGCCATAGTAATTACAACAACAAAAAAATGCACATTTTTTCTAGACCACTTTTTTGGACTCAGGGGGTGTTAAAACGAGTTTCTGCATATCAACTTTTTTTCCGAAAAAAGTCGGATTACAAATATTTATATATGCACTTGGGGTCGTATATAAATTAAAAAGCTTTTGCATATCTCGTGTAAATTGGACGTCCTGTATTGTAATCACCCAGTGCAACCCTAAAATCAATATTGAACTGTGTCAACACACTCTACACTCATTACACAAAGTACATATTATGGGGATGGTTTATTTTTAAACTAACTTGAAAGGAAGGGGGAGTGGTACAAATATAAAGTATGCAGAGTTGAAGCTCATTTCATCAAGTACTTTTTACCGTGCCCGTCATCAGAGTTGTCATATTTTTAATTTATATACATATAGAAATATTTGCATTCCGACTTTTTCGAAAAAAAGTTGACGATGCAGAAACTCATTTTAACACCCGAGAACAAAGAAAGTGGTCTAGAAAAAATGTGCAAATCCGTACGCTGTACGCTGTAGTATAGAAAAATGGTGTACGCCGTACTATGGTGGCCATACAAATGCCGTTTCGGCATATTAGAGAAGAATGTAGGAATGTAATTCTTGTTTTTTCACGTTCATATGCTTCGAGGTCAAGTTATTGCCAAATACAGTTTAACTTGTCAGAAACGGGTCATACGATTTTTTTTATTTTCACGACAAATCCTAAACAAAACTGCATTTATCTATATCTCGCTCCTTCTGATGAAAAAAGTGGTGGACAAAGACAACCCCCATTTTTCTATTTCAGACACCTTACACGATATCAAAAAAATACCTGTCAGGTTATTGTAGGATTAAACAAGATAAGAAAACTTGTAGAAAATTTCAAGGTCAATATCGGACAATTCAAGGTTTAGTTTTTTCTTATCTCAGAAACCTTAAATATTTTTGAATTTTTTTTTATATTATTGTAGGATTGAATAAGATAAGAAAACTTGCTGAAAATTTCATGGTCAAAATTTTAAAATTCAAGGCCATTTTTTTATAATGAAAATAAGTTATTCAAATACTGTGGGTTTTAGGGTAGATACATACTATGATGTTCAGAATCATTGCCAATTTCAATAAATGTATCTATTTTGAACAAAAATCAAGGTTAAAAATCAGAAATTTCAAGGTCACATTTCCCATATCTCAAAAAAGCTTTATTACAATGTAGTTAAGCAACAGTCGTATATAAATTCACACCTCGCTCTCCCTGCGATGTAGTTTTTTTTTGTTTCAACTGCAGGAAATTGTATAGGGATATAGGGTATAGGTACACTGACAACGTCAGTTATTAAGCTGTGGTGGCGAATTAGCGGATGTTTGTGGCTTTATAAACGGTGTCTGTATACTTGTCCAAAAAATATTTGGCAAAGGATACACTCAGTAGGATTTTATTAAAATTTTACATAACGTCAAGAGTAGTCAATTGAAAACCACGTGCGTCTGATTCTCTGTTATTATTGACATTGTGTGACCCCGTAAGCACTTTTTGGATCATTCTTTAATTAGTGCAGTGTCTATTTCAGTGTTTATTTCTTAACAATAATTGTGATATTTGAGTGATTTTCTTCCGATGGGCACTAATTACAAGCTGGAGTATTTGCAATATGCCCAAGAGGGTATCGCCTTATGGATTAACAATCAGCCACAACGGTCTGAAGAGCACTTCAAGGCTGGCACTGAGAACACACTAGTGTTAGCTGGTTACACATTCATCCTTTGCATTGTAAGTGCAGTGCTTTTAAATTGCAAAATTAACTAATAAATTAAACGTTGACTAAAGTAGAGATGCATTGCAACGAATTATTCTTTCAATAACAACAACAGTTATTGATTTTTCATTTTGCAAATATTTGCAAAATATGTGCGCAAATTCATTGTCCAAAGCTCCCTCAGCACGTGACCGTGACATTATTTACATACATAAATAAATGTGGACAAACTGGATGTAGAATAATATAAGTTTTTTTTAGCTTTTATAAATACGCTTAAAATATTTTCAGAGAAAGGCAACAACTCAAGGCCCCTATGTATTTCGAGGGTATTTTGAAATTTTTTGAAATCTTCACAATATTTTTAAATTATCCACCAAGCATTTAAAAATAAATTTTTTATTTTAGCTGGAATTTTAAAATTGAAATTGAACCGTTACAGAATGGCCTCATATCCTTTGAAATGGACAAAATTGAGGAGGCCCAAAATATGTTGCGCGAACTGGAGAAAAGATGTGCTGCCGAAAGCTTTTCATGGTTATCATCTGTGCGTGTCAAATTGTTTGGAGGCTATAGCCCGCAGAGCAAGTTTTCAACAATGGCGCTAGAGAACAAAATTATCCTTGCTGATTCGTATTTGTGCTCGGCGATTCTGACATTTTTGACGCAAGATATTAGTGGGTAAATTCGAAAGAGAACAGATTACTGCAATTTTATTTTTAAAATAATAAACTAATCAAATTTAGTCTATTTTTGTAACGACTAAAAACGTAATCATTTAATGCTGCTCGATTTAAAAGTTTCGTGAAAGGAAGCTGGTTGCTACGGAAGTCCTGGCGACTGTACAGCAGCACTTACAATCAGATATATGAAATTTTTAAGAAAACTGTAGTCGATTTGAATTGTGACCGTCCTGGTAAGTTTGTAATCAACTTAATGCAAGGCCTCAAAAATTATAAAACGCAACTGCAAAATTACAGCAACTCCGCCCAGTTACACAAAACAACATCCAACACGATCGGTTTCAGTACAATTTAACACGTACAGTGGAAGCGCTTACGATTCCGATCAGTGAGTACTGTAATTCCTATAATAGTAAATTATTAATTACCAATTTAACTGAATTCCGTTAGAATTTCAATCATTTCATCACATCACCACAAACATTTTTTTGTCGCACCCAATGAGTGCTCCATGCCAATTGACGAAGAACAATGTGGCAGTAATGGGAACCAATCAGTCGATTCCAAAGCAAATTTGAATCTTAATGTTAACAAAAAAGCAAACGGTTTCATTAAGCAAACACCGCTCTCGTGTCCGGATGCGGAAAACTTGACATCCAACTTCAATCATTTGCCTAACAGTAACATTGACAGCAGCCAAATAATTGAACTGATGGGAGCAATAAGTTTTGGTTATGGTGTCTTTCAGCTGAGTGCGTCGCTGTTGCCACAGAACTTTCTGCGAATTGTCAGCTTTTTTGGATTTGAGGGCAATCGCAATTTGGGGGTCGCTTGTCTTATGTACGCAAGAAAATCTAATGACATGAGATCGTCCCTAGCAACGTAAGATCCCTACTAAATGATTTTTTTAAATCGAAAATAATAAATTTTGGTTTGGCAGTTTGGCTCTCCTTTGGTACTACACGTATGGTGCGCAACTTTTTGGTACAGAAGATGCTCACAGTCAGGAAGAAATAGCAGCCGCCACATTGCTACTGGTAGAGTCTGAGCCAAAGTACTCCTCATCGGCGATTTTTCTGTTTTTTCGCGGACGCGTTGAGCGTTTAAAGGTCGGTACACAAATAAATCGTTTGAACACGGTCTCAGTATTAATAAATCAAAATTTGTATGCAACGCACTTTAGGGTAGCATCCTTGGAGCCATTGACGCTTATGAGTTGTCCTACCGGACGTGCGCCCAACGGGAATTGAAACTGTTGTGTTTACACGAAATGGCGTGGTGTCGACTCATTCAGTTGGACTTTGAAAATGCTTCGAAGCGATTTGATCAGTTGCGTGGTACCAGTGTTTTTAGCAAAGGTTTTTACGCCTACATGACAGCCATATGTCAGGGGGCCTCCGGAAATTTTAGCCGCATTTCCAGTATTCAAAAGGAAGTTATTGAAATAATGAATAAATCAAATCAAAAGGTAATTTATTTATTAATTTAAGATTTGTTTTTCCTATTTTTATTTGGGGAGTTATTAATATTATTGCAGGAATCGCAGATTGGAAAATTTATAATAAGACGAATTGGAAAATTTTCCAACAATTCAAATTCAATACTAGATATTTGCTATTGGAAATGTTTGGTTTATGAAATACTGTTCCTTTGGAGTACCATGAGTTGCGTGCAGGACGATGGTTTGCGTACTATTATAACTGGTAATTTTTTTGGATTCGGCTTTAAATTTTGATTTTAAGTTTAAATTTAAACTCAGATTGTTTAAACACAACTCACGAACCAACTGTGGGATTGGCTTGTCTTGTTCGTGGCAGCGCGTTGACTTGCTTGAAAAATTACAGCCTTGCTATTGACTCTTACCGGTAATTTACCTGGAGAGCTATTTTGTTATTTTACGTTGCGTTATACGTTACGTTATGAGTCAATTTTGCGTGTACAGATACAAAAACTAATAATACATAAACTTAAATGGTAAAGCTGAGGGCAACTAGGGCAATTTAACAGACGGTTATCCTTATCTAAATTTAAACAATTTTGCGTGTACAGATACAAAAATATTTGAAAATATAAGTGTAATGACTGTTCCTCTATTCGGGATTCAAAAGGAGAGGAAACAAAATGCATATCGTTAAACCGCTGTCAGATAAAAATACCTCGCGAGCTGTTGTTATAGTTTTCCGTTATGATTTGAGCTCTTTGAACGCACTACTTAAGCAACGCAAAATTAAATTTAGAAAATAAAAAAGGATTTGTTTATACATTATAGTATTTGTGTGTTGACTTTAGTGTTTTAATTGTTACCTAATATTGTTTATTAATTCTTACAGTTTCTTTCAATAATTATTTTTAATTAGAAGCGTAGTTCTAAATGTTACTTTGTATTATTAAGAACGTTGTCACTTATAATTAATTTAATTCTTTTAAATTTATATACGACCCCAAGGGCATATAGAAATATTTGTAATCCTTTTTTCGGAAAAAAAGTTTATGATGCAGAAACTCGTTTTGACACCCCCTGAGTCCAAAAATGTGGTCTAGAAAAAATGTGCAAAAGTACGCCCGTACCCTAATATTTATCAAATTTTTTTTTTCACATTATTGTAGGAATAAATAAAATAAAAAAACTTGCTGAACATTTCAAGGTCAAATTTTGAAAACTCAAGGTCATATTTTTATAATAAAAATGTGTAATTCAAATACTGTGTGTTTTAACTTTTAGGGTACTATGATGTTCTACATTATTGATAATCTCAATAAATGTAACAATTTTGGACAAAAATCAAGGTCAAAATTCAGAAATTTCAAGGTCACATTTTTCATATCTTCGAAAAGCTTTATTAAAATGTAGTTAAGTTTTTTTTTACTCATTTCATTATTTCTATTTTAAATTTACAATGACTAATTGCGTAAAATGTGTACATATACATTAATTAATTTCTACGTACAATTTTGTTTTTCTGTAAAGCATAATTCGTAGTTCGTTCTTTCACAAGTGGCTATGAGAGAAAGCGAGATAGAGTTAGGCACATTTCAATACTAATTGAAATCATCAAATGATTCTGATGATCGTTAAGTGTGAAGAAAGAACGTAAAAACTATTTATGGCAATAAAATGAATAAAATATATTTAAATGTATGTTAAATTGTTAAATAACGCAATATTATGTTAAATTAAATTTTATTCAAATGATATTTAACTCTAAATGTTATTTTTTATTGTAGTTGAGTTTGGATCTAAACAATTTAAAAATTATCCTTATTGATGATTGCTATTATAATCATTTAAGCAAACACCGTAACGTAACGTAAAATTGTCGGGCTTGGTACAAAATCGCTCTTCTGATATTTAAAGAAATTTAACACACCTACTTGTTTTATTTGATTGAATGAATTGCATTTAACGCGGTGTCTAGGGATTGCATTCAAAAGCGGGATGAGTTAAAATTGGATGACATGCACGTGTCAGCCTACGCCAACTATGAACTAGCCGTTTTATTGTTGCGTGCAAATGAAGGGGTACAATATCACATTTTTTGGAATTGCATTTTTTTTTTAACATTACGATTTGCTTTTCAACAGACAAAACAAGAGGCAAGACGACTACTTACTGAAGCTCAACTTATTAAAAACTATGATATGGAGAATCGCCTTAATGTTCGGATACAACGAGAGCTTTCACATTTTGTTGCATAAAGATTTTGTAACATTCGTTTTTAATTGTTGCCTTCAATCATCTTATAAATTATCCGGTCTAGAGACTTACAATTATTTTTATTTTTATATATTTTTATTTTCCAAATTTTTCAAATACTTGTTATAACGGATTGACAATTCCAAAAGTGATAAATGTTATTTATTTGTATAATTTTAGACTGTTGTTAAACAATATAATATGAAATTATTTTATATATCAATAAGTAGATGTACGATACGCTACTTCTTAATCAATTTTTTAAGATTAACTACCAAATAACATGAAAAATAATATTTTTTTCTATACTTTTTTCTATATTTATTTTATACTCCAAAAATAATGATTGGAGCCTTATTTAAATGAAACTAACTAATTTATCGCATACGCCTTAAATTCGAAGCAATGCGCATTAAAATTGTCTTAACAGTTAGAAAAAAGCTTTAAAAAACAACTCTCAAGAACGCCGCCCTTTGGTTTAATAAATTATAAATATGTAATTGTTAAAAATAATAAATTAAATGTTAAATAGTACAAAAATTGTATTTCATTAAAAAATTAAGTAGCACTTTAGATAATATAGTAATTAGCATCATGGTATATTTTGTGCAATAAAATTAATTTATTCCCAATGTATTACAAAACTTTAGATTAATGTTGAAGAAATTTTTATTCCTCCACGAAGTGCTCCTCCACTTACACCGCGCACCCAAAATCCGTTCCACTTTTCTTCTCCACAGTCAAGCCCTTCACTTATGCCATCATAAGAAGTTTAAGGAAGCGATGACCGCAAAAAAAAAACAGTGCTATATTCAAAAAAAAATGATGGAAGAGAAGAATAATATTCTTAAGCAATATAATCAAGACAAAATAATGAGTTTAAAAACAAAATACAACATTACAAATAATCAATAAAATTACTTTTTTTACAAGTTTTTTTCAATAATATTATATTTGTATTATTTATTAGAGCCCATTACACGGGGTAATCCATGCATGCTGCAATATTAGGCAATTCTGAAGTAGTGGGCATTCTGATAAAGTGCTTCGATTGTTTCGCTATTGCGATGTTTACTCTATACACAATTCTACACACAGTGGATTGATTCAGTCCTAATTAATCAGCAACTACAATCTAAAAAGCACCTGTTTTATTGCGGACTTACTGCTTGTCCTTAATTCACATCAATGGGAGCCAGATCTTGATCAATCAGCCGAAGAATAAATGCGAAACCTTTTTTTGTAAAGCGGAACCTTTCGTATAGTATTGCAAAGGGTTTATTATTGAATGCGTCAAAAATTTAATTGAAAAATTCACTTTCACCAAAAATGATTGCTGTTATCGGTTTGTCAGTAGTCAATTAATAAAAGCCATGTCGGAAAAAAAATCCTCAAAATTTTCCGCGAAACTACATATAATGGGTTGTCAAAAAAGTCCTGCAGTATATTTATTGAATTTTCAATTGTTCATAAAATTCGTTACAATAATGCGATTCAAGTCAAATATGCGCCGTTTTGTTCGATGACGCGGTCCCAACGAGATGCCAACTTCATAATGCCCCTCTCATAGAAGCTCGCTTCCCTATTGGCAAAAAACTTGGAGAGCCAATTTTCACAGGACTCTCTTGTGGCCAACTTCAGACTACCAAGCGCGTTCGCCATGGACAGAAACAGGTGGTAATCACTTGGTGCGAGATCCGGACTATACGGTGGATGCAAAAGAACCTCCCATCCGAGCTCCCGGAGCTTCTGGCGCGTCACCAAAGATGTGTGTGGCCTGGCGTTGTCCTGATGGAAGACAATTCGGCCTCTGTTGATCAAAGATGGCCTCTTCTGCATGAGTGCTGCCTTCAAGCGGTCCAGTTGTTGGCAGTACAGGTCCGAATTGAGCGTTTGGCCATAGGGGAGCAGCTCATAGTTGATGATTCCCTGCCAATCCCACCAAACACACAGAAGAACCTTCCTGGCCGTCAATCCAGGCTGGACCGCTTCACCGCTTTTCGACCACGACCGTTTGCACCTTACGTTGTCGTAAGTGACCCACTTTTAATCGCCAGTCACCATACGCTTCAAAAACGGTTCGATTTTGTTGCGATTCAGAAGCGATTCGCATGCGTTGATACGGTCAAAGATGTTTTTTTGTGTCAATTCGTGTGGCACCCATACATCGAGATTCTTAGTGACTCTAAGCTTCTTCAAATGGTTTATAACCGTTTGATGACTCATGCCCAGCTCTTGACCGATAATACGGCTGCTACTATGCCGGTCTCTTTCAACCAATTCAGCGATTTTATCGCAATTTTCGACGACAGGCCTTCCGGAGTGTGACGCATCTTCGACCACCTCTACACCAGAACGAAAACGTTTAAACCATCGGTGAGCGGTGGAAATAGAAACTGTATCGGGTCCATAAACTGCACAAATTTTATTAGCGGCTTGAGATGCATTTTTGCCTTTATCGTAGTAGTACTGTAAAATATGCCGTATTTTCTCTTTATTTTGCTCCATGCTTGCGTAAATCATATTATAAAATAATTATGTATTAATAATAATGTAGTAAATTTCGATTTGTTATCCTGTTATTTCCTTTTGCATTTAAATAAATAAATACATACTAAAATAGAATATATAAGAAAATGCGAAAGAGACATAACTCCGCCGAACTAAGAACGACATATCTCCGCGCGTATATAGAACCGGGCGAAGACATGTCGCTATGCCGCCTGCATCTGGGATAGAAGCCTCTGCAACCACTTAATAAATCCATCCACACGTGTGCTCGCCAGCGCATTCAGCTGCAGGTGTGACGACTTTTTGTTGCCGATTTCGATTTTGTTTAGGAGCCGTTCGAATTGTCGAACGTCCGATTCCGTAAAGGACTCCTGCTGTCGAGCCTTGAGTATGTCATATTTACCGGTCGATGGTGGGGTCAGGCCAACAGCTTTGCAATATTTGGTGTTATTACTTATAAGGCATTTATAACTTATGTCGTTTGTGTGGAATTGTGACTCCAATTGCACGAACAGCAATGACGGGTTGGACTACCAGAAGAGCGGTGCACGTTTTGAAACCAGGCAATGTTTGAAACCGGTTGTGCAGAATCTACCTGCGGTGCTAATTAACAGAGAAAATGCGAAAGAGAACTATACTTTCAAATTGCAAGGCATTTGAACTCGAATATGAGATGGGGCCTTAAAAGCCTTTGAAATGTTTCCTTTTAACCAAATAAATATTAAGATTGTAAAAAGTGTCTAAGTTTATTTGAGTATGACATATCTGAAAAGAACATTAATTTCGCTGTAAATAAATTTAAATCAACTTGATCTACAAAATAAAATAAAAACATTTTCTTTCAATGTAAATTTGAACGACGTATTGTTCAAGTTTGCCTCGATTGTTTTCAGTTTAAATAATTTGCAATATTAAAAATAAGTAATAATAAATTTTATCTTTTATAAATTAAAATAATAATATTTCAAGTATTACATTAATTTGAATGTTTTTTTCGATGTACAGTTCTACCAATTGGTAAAAAAAACACGTATTATAATTTTTTGCTTATTAACATTAAATTAATACGAAAATCCCTGTATGTTTTTGTTAAAGTTGAATCGCAATACTGTTGAATCGTATCGTATATTCAAAAGTACTGCAGAACTAACTTTAAACTTTTATTTATGTTTTAAAAAGAATTATGAGTAATTTAAGTAAATTTTTTCCATAAATTATTATTATGATTTAGGAAATATTTAAAAAAAATTATTTTCACCCCTTTTATTTGGTGTAATAATTGACACAGGATGGGGAAGCTTTCTTATAACTTATCACTGTGTACATTATCTCCCAATTAATGTCCACTGCTCTCATCTTTTTATTCATTGTCTTTATTTTTAATTTGCTTTATTAACAAATCCACAATTATCTTTAATGCACATGCAATCATTTTTTAAGATTTAAGGTAATAGTCTTAAGTTCACAAATCCCCACAATCGTGTATGCTCTCTGTATCTCGGGAGTCTGTACACGCGGACAACTCCAATTCAGCCTGTTGTTGCAGTTTTTCCAGAGTGAAAAGGCCATTTGTCGGCAATTGCTGTTGTCGAATTAAGGCTAGGCGCTGCTGTGTTAATTCAAGATGATGTTTACGCCATTTGATTCGACGATTTTGGAACCAAACTTTCACCTGTCAGAACACAAAAATTTCGACTTTAGTTTTTAAAAATCTAGTCACTCGAGCAAAATTCAAAAAAAATTTAATAAAAAACAAAAAGCGTGAGGTTGCAACTAAGTTAGAGGTATCCAACACACAAACCAAAAATAAAGTACGTTATATGTACGTTAGCGTGGTGGAATTTCGACCTTCCTTAGGACGGAAAAGATGGGTAATCGATTAGCTTTTCATTTTTTGCACCACATTTAGTGCGACAAATCAACTCCTGAGGAACACCTGAAATTTTGATTTAAAAAATATGGAAAATTTTTGGTTTACGACATCATAACTCGAAAGCCAATAATTTAAGTTAGTTCAAATCGAAGAATCAATTTAAAAATGAAATGTATTTATGAATTATGACTAGCGGAGGAACCCGTGCGCTGCACGGACACAACATGTTGTTTTCTAAAAGCGTTTTTAGTAATCACTTATATACTTTAATATCATAAATATTTAATACAAGAATATCTATTTTTAAGTTTTTATTTATTGTAATCAATTGTGCTGCTGCTTGTTCATAATGGTTTCGATTTCGTAGGTTTTTTTCCTCGTTTATGAATTTCCGCATTGGATGTGATTATAAAAAAAGTCTTTACTATTAAACCGAAATTATGGAAAACCACAGAATTATGGTCGAATTTTTGGCGAGGTGTTTTTAAAAGGATCATATTAATTTTATGTATTAGACGAACTTCATTACCGCGGAAAATCGCAGAGTTATTGACAGCTTTCCTCGTGAGGTATTTTTTTTACTCTATTTATTTTCGTGTTTCCAAAATACTTTTGGAATGTTGAAAAATACGTGTGAAAATTTTCGGAGCGATCCCATTTACAGTTTCAGCAAGGTTTTTCGCAAGGTGGGTTTTCATGGTTTTCGTGTTTCATTTCGCTGTAAAAAAAACCTTTGTTGCTTTCCGAATGCTGACAAATACGTGTGTAAAAATCTCCGATTCCGTTTATAGTTTAGCTTAATGAATTTTTATATTTGATTATAAAACATAACCGCAGAAATTTTCGGAGTTTATCACTTTAATAATTAAGCAATTTTTTGGCGAACCCCTATTGTTTTCGCGGTTTTCGCGGTTTATTTTCATTATTTAAATATGCCTATGTTACTTCTAGAGTATTGTGATATACTTGTAAATTTCGTATTGAATGTTCGTTTTAGCCTGGTTGATTCCTATACCCAAACGGCCGTTTATATTTTCATATTTTAGATAGTTCCGCGGAAAATCGCGGAATTATTTGCTGATTTTTTCGTGATGTGAATTTAACTAAATGAATGCTGACTAATCGATTCCCCCCATTAGTTTTTAGGAAAAGTAAACTATTTCGCGAACCGCGCTTTTTTTCGAGATTTGGTGGCGATCCCATTTCCGGTTTTAGCCTGATTGATTCCTACACCAACACGGCCGTATATATATTATATGTAGTTTTGCGGAAAATTTCTCGGATTTTATTGCGACATGATTTTTTTCGCAGTTTTCGCGGTTTATTTTCGCTTTGGAAATACGCCTCTATTACTTCTACAATGTTGGCAAATATATGTGTCGTTTAGGAATGTACTTATAAATTATAATAGATAGTTCCGCGGAAAATCGCAAATTTTCCAAGCTTTTATTAATTAAATGCACACAAATCGATTCCCGCAATCATTTTTGGTAAAAGTAAATTTTTTCGCGAAATTGGCATTTTTTTCGCAGTTTTCGCGGTTTATTTCCGCGGTACTTAGTAGCTATTACTTCTACAATGTTGGCAAACATGTGTGCAAAATTTCTGATCCCATTGTCAGTTTTGGCGTGATTGCGTAACATACATACATACATACATACATACATACATACATAAATACGTACACGGTCGGTTAGAAATTTATATATTATTATAAATTATTTATTTGTAAATAGGATTATTTCCTTTCTAATTTATATTAATTGATCCCTTAAAAATTCGTAAATATTTTTAAAATAGGAAAAACAAAGCAGTATTTTTTTTTGATTTTTTGTAAAAATGGTGAAAATTTGGAGTTCACAGCATCAAAACAAAAAAGAATTTTGGGAAATTTGGTGCATGAAGTGGTTAATTACATCAGATTCATTAGCAATTTTATTATTTGTTAGTTATAAAATAGTTAGTTAGTTATAAAAAGGCAAAATGGACATTCTTTTCATGTGATAAGTCATAATTTAGTACGTTTTTAGTCACCTTCGCATAAGATTAATATATAAAGGTATTTCACAGAAAATAAAACTGTGTTTTTATTCATTCAAAATCCCCTGTCCAAGACAGACAAACCTCTGAAAGTGTAAATTTAATCTCTCGATTTGATCTACGCTTCGAATTTCTTACTTCCAGTAATTCAGTGCATGCATATAACAGCCCATCTACCATCTCTGAAGAAAACTATCATTAATGATTGCAAGAGCACTCAACCGCCACGTATATAGTTGGAATGTACTAGACGAGCGAAGAAATGTTGGACGACAATTCTTATGTACAACGTTATGTATTACGAAATAATTATTTACCTACCTTCTCGTGTACACTATCGCTTGCACTGCGTATAACAATTTTGTGAGGCATCATCCACACACCTATATAGGGGCTCAAAAATGGGTTATACAATTTTTTTCATTTCCACAACAATTAATCTTCAAGGTATCTTAGGCAAAACTGCATATATTCTATATCCCGCTAGATGCTCCTTCTGGCGAAAAAGGGGGTGGACAAAGAACAAACCCCACTTTTCTATCTCAGCCACCTTACACAATATCAAAACATTTCATTCAGATTATTATAGGATAAAATATGATAAGAAAATTTGCGGAACATTTCAAGGTCAAAATCGAAAAATTCAATTTTTTTATATCTCAGAAACTTTTAATATTTAAACAACAAAAACTTGCTCAACATTTCAATATCGCAATTTTCGACGACAGGCCTTCCGGAGCGTGACGCATCTTCGACCACCTCTACACCAGAACGAAAACGTTTAAACCATCGTTGAGCGGTGGAAATAGAAACTGTATCGGGTCCATAAACTGCACAAATTTTATTAGCGGCTTGAGATGCATTTTTGCCTTTATCGTAGAAGTACTGTAAAATATGCCGTATTTTCTCTTTATTTTGCTCCATGCTTGCGACGTTATAACTCATGAACAACTAAAAAGAAACGACAGTCAATCAAGCACGTGTTAGCGCGTGAAAAGAGCTTTCCAAAAAGGTATAGCATTGCCAGATGCGATGAATAAAACTAGAATTACGCGCTTGAAGCGGCAACTAGCGAAAATACCGCAAGACTTTTTTGACAACCTTATAAACATTACAAACAGCCGTGTTGGTGTAGGAATCAACCAGGCTAAAATGAACATTCAATTCGAAATTTTACACAAGTATATCTGAACACTCTAGAAGTAACATAGGCATATTTAAAAAATGAAAATAAACCGCGAAAACCGTGAAAACAATAGTGGTTCGCCAAAAAATTCATTAATTATTTAAGTGATTTACTCCGCGATTTTCTGCGGTTATGCTTCACAATAATAAAAATTCAAACAACTTTTTCCACAATTTCGGTTTTATAGTAAAGATTTTTTTTATAATCACATCCAACGCGGAAATTTCATAAACGAGGGAAAAAACGAAAAAAAATTGCTAAATTTTTGTTGTGTTTCCTTTTATGAAGTTGAAAGATATTTCAGAAAAAAGAGAAAAAATGCTACGAAATCGAAACCATTATGAACAAGCAGCAGCACCATGAAAACAAATTACTGCGCATAATAATTGTCATCGTTTTCAATTTTTACTTTGATCACAATAAAAAAAAATTAAAAATAGATATACTGTTATCAAATATTTATGATATTAAAGTAAATAAGTGATTACTAAAAACGCTTTTAGAAAACAACATGTTGTGTCCGAGCAGCGCACGGGTTCCTCCGCTAGTTTATAATAATCGTTTTATTGTACTAGACCCACTTTTTAAGTACTAGACAACGATGATCTGTATTACCATTTTTAATAACGTTTATGCATACCAAATGTTGATCTGGCTAGATCAGTATCAACAAATTAATCGATTCAAGAAATGTAAACACATAACATTTGTAACAACAAATGTGCATTCCGACCTTAATGACAGCGTTATCCATTTGAGGACAGCTGCTTCTAATCCTGATGACGTGAGTTGAGTGGGTGAGGTAAAAGATATTCAACTCACCGACTCACCGACCAAATATTAAATATCTATTCACGGACCGATGCGAACTTACAATATTCACTACCTATAAGAGCTATTTTCAATATTTATATATTTAACTTCACTATCGCGGAAAATCGCGGAGTTAAAGCTGCAAAATCGATTCCCGCGATTTTTTTCGTAATTCAATTTATTTTCGATTTTTCAAAATACTTCTGGAATGTAGTGTGAAAATTTTCAGAACGATCCCATTTACAGTTTTAGCCTGATTGATATTAGTATCGTCGAAAATAGCAAAATTTTCTTGGAAATTTTTCGCAATGTGTTTCTTGCGAATAGAAACACTGCTGTGGCGACGCTGATCGGCATCACTGCAATCAGCTGTATACAACACAGTAATTAGTAACACCAGTCGGTAATGAGACTTCGTGCGCTACGCAATAAATTAATTATTTTAATTGTAATAAATGAAGATGTACATTGTACAGTAATAGAAAATTAATTTAATATTATAAATAAAATAAGTTGTGAAATATTCATGTGTGTTATTTAAATGTGGTAAGCACCCACACTACCAAAACGATTTCCGAATGATTTTAGGAATTAGTCAATCTTTTCAAGAGCCGCAATTTTTCATAGTTTTCGCGTTTCATTTCGCTTTTGAAAAATGCCTTTGTTGCTTCCGAATGCTGACAAATACGCGCGAAAAATCTCGTAGAGACTCCACTCCGTATATAGTTTTACCGCCGTTTGAATTTTTATATTGGATTATAAAACATAACCGCAGTAAATAGGGGAATTTTTCACTTTTGTAATTAGTCAATTTTTTGACGAAATGCGATTTTTTTCGCGGTTTTCGCGGTTTATTTTCGGGATGAAAATACGCTTAATTTACTTCTAAAATATTGGCAAATACGTGTGTAAAATTTCGAGGCGATCCCATTGTCAGATTGTGGATGGCAGACCCGGAGGAGGGATCTACATGGATACTAGACTGCAAAATAAGAAGAGTTATTCTTTTTACGAAAACGAAACAGTTTTCAAGTAAAGGCGTAAGCGACCATACAAGCTCCTTGCATAAGTACGCAGGATAGATGGGTCATTCTTCATCTATTCGAAAGCTATTAAAGCAAGGACAACTACTTCCCGCATTAGTAGAATAAAAAAAAATACATCGCAGGGAGAGCGAGGTGTGAATTTATGTACGACTGTTTCTTAACTACATTTTAATAAATCTTTTCGGAGATATGAAAAATTTGTCCTTGAAATTTCTGAATTTTGACCTTGATTTTTGTCCAAAATTGGTACTTTTATTGAGATTATCAATAATGTAGAACATCATAGTACCCTAAAACACACAGTATTTGAATTAAACATTTTCATTGTAAAAATATGACCTTGAGTTTTCAAAATTTGACCTTGAAATATTGAGCAAGTTTTCTTATTTTACTTATTCCTACAATAATGTGAGAAAAAAAATTAAAAAAATATTAAACGTTTCTAAAATATAAAAATTTGACCTTGAATTTATCGATTTTAACCTTAAAATATTCCGCAAATTTTCTTATCTGATTTTATCCAACAATAATCTGCAAGAGTTTTTTTGATATTGTGCAAGGTGGCTGAGATAGAAAAGTGGGGTTTGTCCTTGTCCACCCCCTTTTTGACCAGAAGGAGCATCTAGCGGGATATAAGATATATGCAGTTTTGTTTAAGATACCTTGAAGATACCTTGAAGAATAAAATGTATGCGTTACATACCTAAAACTAATAAACTCTTGATTCTAGAGGCTTGAACAATATTTTTAGCTACCTGGCCACCTAGCTTTCCATTACTTTGAAACAATAACATAAAAGCATAATGGGGTGAAATACTGTCATTTATTTCTTGTAGCTAAAAATATTGTTCAATTCTCTAAAATCTAGAGTTTATTAGTTTTAGGTATATAACGCATACATTCTTAAAATATTCGGCTTAGATGTGTGCGAGAGAATAACGTTCACAAAAATTTATTTGCTCGCTGCGCAAGGAAGAGCATATCTCGTGCAGGTGAGCCGCGAATGTCAAATAAGCACGACCAACGAACACTCATGCAATGGACCAATTCAATGTACTTACTGACCCAAGTGGTTCCCATACAAGTTATGTGAATCCACCACGCTGTTTAAGAAGTGATCCAAAATAAGACTTTCTTATTGGTTCATTCAATTTGAATTTAAAAACAAAAACTCTAAAGAAATTAAACTAAAAGCACTTTTATATAATAATTTTAACGCAGACCAACCACTCAAAACAGAAAAATGTTTTCATTTTCTTTATGCATGCAACACCGTTTTTACTTCCGCATTTAATTGCCATTTATTAAGCACGGATAAGGTTCAATTTCCGTGGTTTACTAAATAATACTATAATAATTGGAAAAAACCCACCGAGTGTTCGAAGTGTGATCTGAATAAAGGCCAAACATGTAATGTCCAGCCGACTCACAGCAACTCTCACACATCGGTAATGCCACGATATCCTGTGGAGATGTTCCTTCAGTAGAAAATTTTCCGTCAGAATTAAAATACATTTCTGAAATCTGTGCATTTTAGTCTTCAGAGGACCCGCCACAAACATATTATGTTGTCTATAGCGCTTTTTTTTCACATTATTGTAGGAATAAATAAAATGTTTCTCACTTGCTGAACATTTCAAGGCCAAATTTTGAAAATTCAAGGTCATATTTTTATAATGAAAATATGTACACTACATTATTTCTAATCTCAATAAAAGTATTAATTTGGGACTCAAGGTCAAAATTCAGAAACTTCAAGGTCATATCTCCGAAAAGCTTTATTTACATGTAGATAAGTAACAGTCGTATATAAATTCACACCTGGCCCTCCCTGCGATGTATTTTTTGTTATTCTACTAATGCGGGAAGTAGTTGTCCTTGCTTTAATAGCTTTCGAATAGATGAAGAAAGAATGACCCATCTATCATGTGTACCTATGCAAGGAGCTTGTATGGTCGCTTACGCCTTTACTTGAAAACTGTTTCGTTTTCGTAAAAAGAATAACTCTTCTTATTTTGCAGTCTACTATCCATGTAGATCCCTCCTCCGGGTCTGCCATCCATTAGATCCGATGTATTGCAAGTAAAAAATCACGTAACACTCAAATGAAAATTTGATTCATGTCAATAATTTTTTTTTTGTAAACTAAAATAAAACTAATTATATGTGCGTTGCTGCAGTACGTCCAATCTAATATGAATTGGTGCACAATCACGCCAAAACTGACAATGGGATCGCCTCTAAATTGTACACACGTATTTGCCAATATTTAACCGCGAAAACCGCAAAAACCATCGCATTTCGTCAAAAAATTGACTAATTACAAAAGTTAAAAATTCCCCTATTTACTGCGGTTATGTTTTATAATCCAATATAAAAATTCAAACGGCGGTAAAACTATATACGGAGTGGAGTCTCTACGAGATTTTTCGCGCGTATTTGTCAGCATTCGGAAGCAACAAAGGCATTTTTCAAAAGCGAAATGAAACGCGAAAACTATGAAAAATTGCGGCTCTTGAAAAGATTGACTAATTCCTAAAATCATTCGGAAATCGTTTTGGCAGTGTGGGTGCTTACCACATTTAAATAACACACACGAATATTTCACAACTTAATTTATATATAATATCAAATTAATTTTCTATTACTGTACAATGTACATCTTTATTTATTACAATTAAAATAATTTATTTATTGCGTAGCGCACGAAGTCTCATTTCCGACTGGTGTTATTAATTACTGTGTTGTATACAGCTGATTGCAATCATTGCAGTGATGCCGATCAGCGTCGCCACACACTCCCCCGCCAGCAACAGCATCCAGTTATGGTGAGAAGGTTTTACAACTTTTCTCCCATACCTGGTGATGAACATATTGTCGGGTGCAAGAGTTTTCGGTTCCACCGTGGCTTCGGCATCGAGGGTCTCGTAATAATTACAGAAATTGTTTTTTTAAAACGAATGCAGGTTTTAGTCGATCTATGGAAATTGTTTTGTTTTTTCCTTTAATTTGTAATGTAAAACATTTCGGGGTTCTCCTAATAAGTAATAACTTTATATGGTTCGGTATATTGCGGTTGTAATGGCTTTTTGATTGCGGCATTTCGTACAAAGACAGCGTCATTTATTTCTGAATTGCAAATTGAAGTCTCAAGAAAGTATTTTCAGATGAAACTGAAATATTTAAATAGATAGAATAAATTTGTGTTGAATCGCCCGCCAGTATTCAGGCGTGCCAATTGGAATAGAACCGGTCAAAAGCTCATATTGTGAACCTCACACCACCTGCAGGCTGCAGGTGTCAGCCCGTTCTGTCACTCAGTACAATGCATAGTGAAGAGCTTTATATTCACCTTTTTCATAGCCCATGAGTCATGACAAACGAACTTTGCACGGTATTATTTCATTTTTGTTTTGCTACTCGGACACAACATGTTGTTTTCTAAAAGCGTTTTTAGTAATCACTTATATACTTTAATATCATAAATATTTGATAAAAGAATATCTATTTTTAAGTTTTTATTTATTGTAATCAAAGTAAAAATTGAAAACGATGACAATTATTATGCAGAAATTTGTTTTCATGGTGCTACTGCTTGTTTTTCTGAAATATCTTTCATCTTCATAAAAGGAAACACAACTAAAATTTAGCAATTTTTTTTTCGTTTTTCCCTCGTTTATGAAATTTCCTCATTGGATAAAAAATCTTTACTATAAAACCGAAATTGTGGAAAAACAAAAAATTATGGTCGAATTTTTTGGCGAGGTGTTTTTAAAAGGATCATATTAATTTTTATGTATTAGACGAATTTCATTACCGCGGAAAATCGCGGAGTTATTGACAGCTTTCCTCGTGAGGTAATTTTTTACTCTATTTATTTTCGCGTTTCCAAAATACTTCAGGAATGTTGAAAAATACGTGTGAAATTTTTCGGAGCGATCCCATTTACAGTTTCACCAAGGTTTTTTGCAAGGTGGGTTTTCATGGTTTTCGTGTTTCATTTCGCTGTAAAAAAAGCCTTTGTTGCTTTCCGAATACTGACAAATACGTGTGTAAAATCTTCGATTCCGTTTATAGTTTTACCGTTGTTTGAATTTTTATTATTATAAAGCATAACCGCAGAAAATCGCGGAGTAAATGACTTTAATAATTAAGCAATTTTTTGGCGAACCACTATTGTTTTCACGGTTTTCGCGGTTTATTTTCATTTTTTAAATATGCCTATGTTACTTCTAGATTATTTATTATATTATATTGTGATATACTTGTAAATTTCGTATTGAATGTTCGTTTTAGCCTTGTTGATTCCTATACCGAAACGGCCGTTTATATTTTTATATTTTAGATAGTTGCGAGAAAAATCGCGGAATTATTTGCTGATTTTTTCGTGATGTGAATTTAACTAAATAAATACTGACTAATCGATTCCCCCCATTAATTTTTAGGAAAAGTAAACTATTTCGCGAACCGCACTTTTTTTCGCGATTTGGTGGCGATCCCATTTACGGTTTTAGCCTGATGGATTCCTACACCAACACGGCCGTATATATATAATATATATGTAGTTTCGCGGGAAATTTATCGGATTTTAATGCGACATGATTTTTTTCGCAGTTTTCGCTGTTTATTTTCGCTTTGAAAATACGCCTCTATTACTTCTATACAATGTTGCAAATATATGTGTCGTTTAGGAATGTACTTATATAATAGATAGTTACGCGGAAATTTTTTCGCGACATGCACTGAACCAAAATGGTACGTAATAAACACGAGAAAGTTCGTTGAGATAGCGAATAGTTCGTAGATAATCAACCCTCGAACTGGTTCGTTCAGTCAACGAACCGCTGTTCGTTAAATCTACGTACAATTATGTACGTTGACGCAACGAACTCTACACTCTGTACGTTGGGACAACGAATTTTGTACGTTAAAACTACGAATTTTTTACGTTAAAACTACGAATTTTGTTCGTTAAAACTACGAATTCTGTACGTTTAAACAACGAATTCTGTACGCTCTTCATTGAAATTAATAAGTTGCTCGTCAAAAAAAGAAAACACGAAAAGTATTATAATATTGAACATAGCATGAAACACTAAACTTTGTTCATTAAAATACTTTTCGTGTTTTCTTTTTTTGACGAGCAATTTATTAATTTCAAAGAATAATTTTTTATTCCCCATGTCAAAAACAAATAAACTAATGAAAATAATTTCATTCAAATAAAATAATGTTAAGGGTATGCTTAATTAAATTTTTTATTAATTCCGAATACTTACTAACTAATTAACACTATTTTAATTATTATTAAAACTCACTCTAAAACTGTTATATTATAAACTAATTATTTAATAATTGTCACTTTAAAACTGTTATATTATAAACTAATTATTTAATAATTGTCAGTTTAAAACTGTTATATTATAAACTAATTATTTAATAATTGTGCAAAGAACTACGTTCGAAAGTTTATCACTTGCAGATTCTGGTAGGAAAACTATTCATAAATCATATCAAACCGTACCAAACACGTTTATGCTTGTTTTGTTCTCACTTATACCGGCCGAAATCGAACAGCCATCGTTTCAAGCGATCGTGAAGATGGCTTACTAAGTATATTTGAGTCCAAAAAAGTCGTACTTAAGGCGGTTTTTAGTTTATTGCTCCTAAACGAGGTCAAATAAAAAAAAACTAAGAATTACTCCTGGGGAGAATTTATTAATACATAATCTAAAATTTAATTATTATCGATTGATCAACTGTAGTTCCCAGAAAATGCTCAAATCTGAAGACATAATTTGGCTTAAGTATTGCGAAATATATAAAATACAGGGTGGGGCAACATAACCCCCCGATTTGTTTATTTTTTTAAATTATGTGTAGGAAATATCTTAAAGTTTTTTTTCACATAGTTTTGAAAATCATATCGGCCAAGTGACGCCCTCTTTGGCGAGTGCAAAGGCCTCTGATGGAATTGTCGGGGGTTCGTCTCGGCCCAGTAACGCATGTTTTGCTTATTGACACACCCGCTTAAGTGAAAATGCGCTTCGTCACTGAAAAACACAATTGCGTCGTCAGGGACGCTTTCGAGGAACGCTTCACAACCATTTATTCGCGAATTGAAGTCGCGTTCCGAAAGTTCCTGCCCAATGGCCAACTTGTACGGATGAAGATGCAGGTCATCGTGAAGGATTCGCCTCACAGAACGCGAAGACAGTCCAAGGGCCGCTGCATGCTTGCGAGCAGAACGCTGCGGTGATTGTCTCACTGCCTCGATGTTTTCAGGAGATCTGATGGGGCGGGCGCCTACAGGTCTTTTTTTCACTACACTACCGGTTTCACGAAAACATTTGACCCAATCAGCAATGGATTTATGGTTCGGAACAGGGGCCAAGGGCGCGAGATTAAACCGATTTCGGAACTGACGCTGGGCTGTGATGACTGAGTTGCCTTGAATTGGATAAATAGGCCTCTACGGCGAACGCTCGTTGCTCTTTACTCCACCGCATGATCACGACTGGCCTTGGTGGTAACAAAACTTTAAAACCTTATCTATCAATTGAGACCACGCCCACCCATCCACATTATCATTGAGCGGATTGGCGCTCATTTCAAATCGGGGGGTTATGTTGCCCCACCCTGTATATCGTTGGTTTACAAGCAAAATTCACTAAGTACATTTTCCAAGTTTTTGGTTTTTTGTACTAAATCAAGTCATTATAATGCTAATTTTATACTGACAAAATCTTATAAGTCTTAAACTGATATTATTGAGGGTTTTTAGGGGCACATTTATTGCACTAAGTCAATTGTGCTATTATTTCAGATACATAAACTTCTTAAATATCGATTTACTAAAAACTATGTTTTTTGACTTAGTGATTTCTGCTTTTAAACCGACGATATGTTTGTCATGTGTCAGCAGCTCCAAAATACATAATACTTAATTCAGCAGAGGTTTCTCCAAATTTCGGTTAAAATATTCAAAATTCAAATAATTAACGAACGGTTATCCGCAATCTTGATATTATTCTAGATAATTACTTTGGGTGGTATTGAAAAAAACTACATCGCAGGGAGAGCGAGGTGTGAATTTATATACGACTGTTGCTTTACTAAATTTTAATAAAGCTTTTCGGAGATATGAAAAATTTGACCTTGAAATTTCTTAATTTTGACCTTGATATTTGTCCAAAATTGGTACTTCTATTGAGTATATCAATAATGTAGAACATCATAGTACCCTAAAACATATAGTATTTGAATTAAAAATTTTCATTGTAAAAATATGACCTTGAGTTTTCAAAATTTGACCTTGAAATGTTCAGCAAGTTTTCTTATTTTATTTATTCCTACAATAATCTGAAAAAAAATTTCAAAAATATTTAGGGTTTCTGAGATACGTGCGCCGTACGCCGTACGTCGAACCTTGAAATTTCGTATTTCGACCTTGAAATGTTCAGCAAGTTTTTTTGTCTCATTTAAGCCTACAATAATGTGAAAATTTTTTAAAAAAATTATTAAAGGTTTCTGAGATATAAAAAATTTGACCTTGAATTTTTCGATTTTGACCTTGAAATGTTCCGCAAATTTTCTTATCTTATTTTATCCTACAATAATCTGAAAGAATTTTTTTGATATTGTGCAAGGTGGCTGAGATAGAAAAGTGGAGTTTGTCCTTGTCCACCCCCTTTTTCACCAGAAGGAGCATCTAGCGGGATATAGGATATATGCAGTTTTGTTTAAGATATCTTGAAGATTAATTGTTGTGGAAATGAAAAGATTCGTAGTACCCATTTTTGAGCCCCTATACGAAAAAAAATTCTTTTGGCAATAACTTGATCTTGAAGGATCTGACCTTGAAAAATCGAAGATCCCATTCTTATATTTTTGTTTAATAGTTTACAAAAAAATTTCATACAAATCGGTCCAGTAGTTTAGAAGTTTTTTTTTTTCTTTAAAACATTACATTAATTTTTCCAATTTTCTTTGCAAATACACAACCCACAACGCAGGTGACCACGAGTTGCAAAATGACTTCCACAGCTGCGGCGTGTGGGTTTTGTTTTGTTGCACAGGAGAAGCTCTTTTCACACCCGGTCCATAGTATTGCTGGTATTGTGCCGCTTCAAATAATCCAGGGTACAGATGCTAATGCTGCACTCGCCTGATTTGCGAACGATGTACTGAAACTATCCAATAAATTATATGAAATTTTAAAGTTAAACAAAAATATAGATAGTATTAATTATTAAAACTATAAAGCTAACTCACTGATTCTATTTATACTCTTTATTGTATTTATGATTCCCGATTCATCACTTAATTAGCAATATATCACCTAGTTAAAATTCAAACATTAAAATATCGGCAATCTCACAGGATAGTGTGAGCAATTAATCTAAACTAGCAACGCATTTTTTTCAATACCACCCAAAGTAATTATCTAGAATAATATCAAGATTGCGGATAACCGTTCGTTAATTATTTGAATTTTGAATATTTTAACCGACATTTGGAGAAACCTCTGCTTAATTAAGTATTATGTATATTGGAGCTGCTGACACATGACAAACATATATTTTATATATTTCGCAATACTTAAGCCAAATTATGTCTTCATATTTGAGCATTTTCTGGGAACCATAGTTGATAATAAATAAATTTTAGATTATGTACTAATAAATTCTCCCCAGGAGTAATTCTTAGTTTTTTTTTATTTGACCTCGTTTAGGAGCAATAAATTAAAAACCGCCTTAAGTACGACATTTTTGGACTCAAATATACTTAATACATAAAAATTAATATGATTCTTTTAAAAACACCTCGCCAAAAATTTCGACCATAATTCTTTGGCTTTCCACAATTTAGATTTTTTTTTATAATCACATTCAAGGCGGAAATTTCATAAACAAGGGAAAAAACGAAAAAAAATTTCTTAATTTTTGTTGTGTTTCCTTTTATGAAGTTGAAAGATTTATTTATTTTAGAAAAAAGAGAAGAAATGCTACGAAATCGAAACCATTATGAACAAGCAGCAGCACCATGGAAACAAAATTCTGCATAATAATTGTCATCGTTTTCAATTTTTACTTTGTTTACAATAAAAAAAAACTTAAAAATAGATATACTTTTATCAAATAATTATGATACTAAAGTATATAAGTGATTACTAAAAACGCTTTTAGAAAACAACATGTTGTGTCCGAGCAGCGCACGGGTTCCTCCGCTAGTATTAAATAAAAATTGTCGACTTCAAACTTTTTAAATGTTTGCACTTAATTGAAACCAACCAATTGAAAAAAAATTTATTTTATGTATATGTATATTGATTTTTAACGCGCATGTATTCATTTTACACTCATCTTCCAATATTTCGAAATACTTTTGGGACAAATTTTTTTTCGAAATATGATATCTTTATCATCTTATATTGATTATTGCGTGAAAGTTATAGAAACGTACTACAGATACTCAGTATCTATAAATAAAGATTTTAAAATTTTTGTACGGAATTTTCAGTGGTACAATCTAACGTCGAAATTACCACATGAAAAAGTTGAGACCCTATCAGGTAACAACTTACAAATATGCATAATTGAAGTTATCGGTAAAAAAGAGCCACAACAACAATGAGTTCCGGTAAAGAAAAAAAATCGGTACAATTGTTGTGTGTGGTAATACTCCAACACCAATAACACAGCTAAAAGCACCTTCCATTTAATAGTAGTATTTGACATTAATCGTGCTTTGCGAATTGCGGGCATTGTTTCGTACTACGCAACACAATTCAAGCCCATAAATCATAATGTTTGTAAGTGGTAACCACTAACCACTAACAGTGCTGGGAACTACTAATGGCAAAAATCCCCATACCGGAGGCAAAAATTCCCATTTTTCCCACAGCTAACCTTTGAATTTCCCTCAAAATTCCTATAATAAAAAATGCACCATAATTTCAAGTTTTAATCATTATTATTATTTCTTACATATTGTATAATTCAGTCATAACATCATCATACAATTAGTAAGGCAGTGGATGATTATTTTATATGATTAGTATCTGGCTGAAAACTGCAAAAATACGCAATTTGAAGGCCGCTTTATTGGCAAGTTGTGAAGAAAATGCACACTCCCTTCAAGCACAAATTCGATGGTCAGTTTTAACTTTTTTGTTTTTAATGCTTAATATAATATGTCCCCAAATTTCTTCAACACTTTTGTTGACATAAATGTCGATGATCCCAATCGATGTGACGATATCTCGAGGTCTGTGGAGGATGGTCGGTCCGTCCAATTTGAAATGAGCGGAAATATATTTTAAATAAGGAATAACAGCCCGTCCCGATCGATAAAGGCAAATACTTGGCTCCAAGAATTTCGTTTCTTAAAAGAGCACTTTTTGAATGAGAAGTCGTTCTATTACTTCCGAGAGTGCTGTTATATAAAAGGATTGACAATACTCCCGAATATCTAATTTGACGACTTCATTAAGTTCTATGAAATATGTTATATAATCTGGCCCTCAATACACCGAGTGAATGGCAAAAAATTGTGATTGTCTGCTATAAGTTCTTTTGTCAATTAAACATTTAAAATTTCTGGTTTCAGGTAATTCTGAGCGATTTTTAATGAAAAACTTTTCATTTCCTCACAAAATTTGTGTATTTGTAAGAGCATAATGATATCGTTACAGTTCCTTACATTCTCCATAATTTTAGTGTGGAATTGCAAGGAAATGGGAAATTTCCCACGATTTACCAGCACTGATAACCAGTAACCAGTAAACGCGCTTTACAAAGCACAACAATAGACATAAGACTGACAGTCGAAAATCGAAATACATAACGTCGTGCAGTAGTGTAAGACTTTTGGTTGTTATAACTTATACGGTCGTATGGGTGCACACTGCACTGGACGCGCTTGTTTTGTCAATACATCCGCTAGTGAGCTGTGAGCCGCTTGGCCGCTGCTCGAGTGCCACTCCAGCAGATGTTAGTTTTACGTGGTCGATGCAAGAGCAGAGAGCTGCTTTACGAGCCATATATTATATCAATATACGGCGTGTTGTGCAGTTGTGGTTTCGTTGTAGTTCTTTTTAAAAACCATTTAAAATAGCGTCATATATTTGTTAAGTCGTGTGTTGTTTCACCACCATTGTGTCCTTGATTGAATTCAACCGTCTTGTAAAATTTTTTTTGTAAAGCAGCACAAGAGAAGGCTCAGCACATAAGCTGAAACAAACAGTGTTTTTAATGTTCGCTTTAAATCAATGTTAATATAAAATAAAACGCTTAAAAGGGAAGGAGAGGAGGTCCTTAATGAAACAGTGATTGTGATTTAAAAAAAAAATTGCCTTAATACGTAAATAAAATTGCCTGATGCTTTTTTTAAATTATTATAAATTTAAATAACAAATACCCTTGTTATTGTTGTTGCTGTTGTTTTATCGTTATCGGTTTAAGTTGAAGGTACTTAAGATAGTGGGGCATCTGATACATGTTCACCAAATTGATTTGCTTAAAAACTTGCACTGCGCACTTTAATTTTACACAACAATTTAATGTAGCATTTTAATTGCGTGAATCATTAAAATAATTGTTGTTCTTAATGTTGCAAGTTTTAATCATTGTTTTAATAAACGTCAAATTGTTTTGAATACCGGATAAGTGCAATATCAAAGTTTAAACCGGTTCCTGTGAAAATTAAACGTTAAACAACGCGTTTAAAAATATTCCAAAAAATATCATAAAGTAAGCTTATAAAAAATTAACAGATAAATGCATAAAAATTAGGGAGGGGGTCAGTGTTAGGACCAGCCTATCACAGACGTAGTTATTGTTACAACCATTCGTCAAAAAGGAGAACTAACAACTAGCGAAATTATTTACCATTTTAATACGTAACTTTTTTAAAACTGTGATGTAAATTGCCTTAAAATCGTTTTTAAATCAATCTTCAAAATTAGTTTTGTTCTTTAAAATATAAAACAGAGCCGCGAGGGCACCCACCTCCTACGACGGGGTGGCCCAGGCAGCCCCCCACCCTGAAATATCCAATAACTTAATCGCATTAAAACAAAGCTGTTATAAGCTATTTTATAAATATGTCTAATAATTCAAAGACGTCCAAACAAACGCTCGAGGATTATATATTCGACATGGAGACGCGACCTCCAGACATGGATATCTCACCCGATGAAGGAGACTTATGGTCTCAGCTAAAGAAGAAGGAAGCCGATTTAGTGTTGGCTGCCGAACTGGGCAAGGCACTGCTCGATAAAAATAACGAGCTAACCAAGCAACAGGAGCGCATCATTGAGGAATATAACACAAAAATTGAGGTATTGTGTGAGTTTTTTATTTTTTACTTATAAGAAATCGCTCAAATTATGAAATTGGAATGGGCTTGAACACGGAGAACTTTAAGCGTCATTTTAATTTGAATGGGTTTAAAGTCAAAACAACTTTAAAATCAAGACCTATGGTATTTACAAATTTTTGAAAAACACACTTAAGGTGGTGTTATTTCCATGGGTCCGCACACATGAAAAATTAATAACAAATGTAGCAAAAGTTAAAACGCGTTTAACAACACAACTTTTCTCACAGACAACGCACTCATTAAAAAATTTCAAAACATTCAATGGGGTGGGAAAAATTAAACGAACATTATAATTGAGCTTGTTGTTTACAAAAAAAAAACTACATCGCAGGGAGAGCGAGGTGTGAATTTATATACGAATGTTGCTTAACTACATTTTAATAAAGCTTTTCGGAGATATCAAAAATGTGACCTAGAAATTTCTGAATTTTGACATTGATTTTTGTCCGAAATTGGTACTTTTATTGAGATTAGAAATAATGTAGAACATGATAGTACCCCAAAACACACAGTTTTTGAATTATATATTTTCATTATAAAAATAAACCGTGGAGTTTTAAAATTTTGACGTTGAAATGTTCCGCAAGTTTTCTTACCTTATTTTGTCCTATAATAATGTGAAAAAAAATTTCAAAAATATTTAAGGTTTCTGAGATATGAAAAATTTGACCTTCAATTTTTCCGATTTTGACCTTGAAATGTTCTGCAAGTTTTCTTATATTATTTAATCCTACAATAATCTGAAAGAATTTTTTTGATATTGTGTATGGTGTCTGAAATAGAAAAGTGGGGTTAGTCTTCGTCCACTCCCTTTTTCGCCAGAAGAAGCATCTAGCGGAATATGAGATAAATGCACTTTTGTTTAGAATACCTAGAAGAATAATTGTAGTGAAAATGAAGAAAATCTGATCTTTTCAATAACTTGATCTTGAAAAAACTATAGTTACATTCTTATTTTTTTCTCTTATATTTTACAAAAAAAAATCACACAAATCGGTCCAGTAGTTTCCGAAATGGCTTTTATTTGGCCACCATATTACGGTGTACTATTTTCAGATTTTTTCTATACCATTTTTGTTGGACTCAGGGGGTGTGAAAACGAGTTTCTGCATCAACAACTTTTAGCAAATAAAAACAAAAAGTTGTTAGAAAAGAACCGCGGGTTTTAAATAAAAATATACACAAACCAAAATGTACAAAAATTACCCAGCACTATGCAGGTAAATCAAGTACGTACTTATGTTATAAGTATATAAATTGCATAGGGAGCAAAAAACTCCACAAAATGAAGATGAAAGAAATACAATTGGCCTAAAACATTAGTATGCCTTATGAGTTATTACTACGGTAATCTCGTTGTTTGTGACATTTTCTTGTTGTATCATAAGTGATAAATAATATGAAAAGCTGCAATACAGAAACGAGTAACATATTCAAGACTAAGGTCTCGCTGTGTCAAACTAGAAACATTGCTGAACTTTAATTGTATTTTAAAATGAGCATGCTTCAGGCATGGGATTTTTGACCCGTAAACTTTTTGCTTTTGCATCATTTTGGGAGGTCTTTACGAGTTGTTTAATTGAAGTTAAATTTGAGTCGGTGCGAACTTTGTGACCAGTAGCAAGCGTACGTTTCTGGATTATATTAGAACTCGTTATGTTTTTTTAAATTACAAAATATTTAATTGCTATTTAGCCACAAGACTTTCCATGTGTTTAATACTTTATTACACACTAAAGGCTTTTAGATATAATTATATCATATATGAATAATTTCAATTATTTTAAATTTGAAAATGGTGAATGGACTTGTTAGAAATATATTAAACTATATTAAATTTTAAAACTTTTCGGTTTGCAAAAATATGGAGAATTCGTTCGATAAAAGATCAAAAAGAAAAAAACGTGCCTTTAAACGGGTACTACTCACAATAATAAAGTAAAAACTGGCACATCAAAAGCGCGATTCTATAAATATGTCTTTAATTGCATTTCAATAAACAATTGAATTAATACAAATAAAAAAAAAAAAGGCGCATAATTTCTCATGCCCCATACCCACTGCAATAAATTTAATTAGTGTAAGAGCGCATGATGAACAAAAGGTACAATTAATCAGTTAACATACTCGTATATCTCACAACATATGCCGTTTTAATTCTACATGCGGTTCATTTTTGAACACATTAACACATAGAAATAGAAATCATAAGCAACGCAGGCTAGGCTGCAATAAAACACCAACAATAATGCTTTCACTTAATTAGCACAACACGTTGTATTAAGACAATCACTTAATTAAATAATATGGAGAAATAAAAAAAATAATTCCACCCCCCCCCCTCTTATTACAAACATGCGTTTTTTTAACTTTACACATTGAATAGTTTTTTACATAAATTTATGTGTTGCATCAATTCATTAAGCACATGGTTTTAGGTACCCTAAAAAATTGCTTGTCTTTATTAAAACCACTTTATATTATTATTTAATACTTTTCGCTGATTGCAAAAAAAATCACGTAGTACTCCATGCATTAACATTTTTCTTTTCCAAAAATTTACAAACGTTTGTGATGCGAGTTTTTAATATGTTTTCTAAAACCGTTTGAAGTAATAATTATACATGCCATTAATAATAAGTATTAAATTCAAAAAACAATTATTGCGCCGATCATGCTTTTGTATTGCGTATTTCAGTTAATTATAAATAGGAAACAAAATGTCATTAGTGCGCTGTGTTTGATTTTGACTAATCTAAATCAAATTTTAAATTAATGATGTTGTTTATTTTTGCATCAGTTTTTATCGTTATCGGTTAAACATATGCTTGTTGTCATATTTCTAAAAAAAATATTACATTGACTTACGCAGCTAATTGTTTAGCTGTTAGCAATAAAAACAAATTACATGAATTCGGCTTATTATGAGAGAAAGTCACTAATTCCCCAACATAATTGAGACCCTAAATATGAATTACCGTTACATAAAATATTACCTCAGTTTAATTTGTAATGGTAGAGACCTTCTATTAACCGTAACATAAAATATGCAGAATATTACATTGATTCATCATTTGGTTTTCCACAATGGTTTTGAATGAATGCTTCTATTGTTCATTTAAATTGAGACCCATTGACCATTGAAAAAACGTTGAAAAATAAAAATAAAACTACACGCAGGGAGAGCGAGGTGTGAATTTATATACGACTGTTGCAACTAACTACATTTTAATAAAGCTATTCGGAGATATGGAAAATGTAACCTTGAAATTTAAAGTTAAGTTTACAATTGAAGTTTTGACTTTGATTTTTGTCCAAAATTGTTACTTTTTTGAGATTATCAATAATGTAGAACATCATAGTACCCTAAAACACACAGTATTTGAATTACATATTTTCATTATAAAAATATGACCTTGAGTTTTCAAAACTTGACCTTGAAATGTTCAGCAAGTTTTTTTATTTTATTTAATCCTACAATAATGTAAAAAAAATATTCAAAAATATTGCGATACCGGCCGCGTACGCCGTACGTCGAACATTGAAATTTCCGATTTGGACCTTGAAACATTCAGCAAGTTTTTTTGTCTCATTTAAGTCTATAATAACGTGAAAAAAAATTTAAAAACCCTTTAAGGTTTCTGAGGTATAAAAAATTTGACCTCGAATTTTTCGATTTTGACCTTGAAATGTTCAGCAAGTTTTCTTATCTTAATTTATCCTACAATAATCTGAAAGAATTTTTTTGATATTGTGCAAGGTAGCTGAAATAGATGGCTGAATTATGGTTTGTCCTTGTCCCCTTTTTTGCCAGAAGAAGCATCTAGCGGGATACAGGATATATGCGGTTTTGTTTAGGATACCTTGTAGATTAATCATTATGAAAATAAAGAAAATCGTATAACCCATTTTTGAGCCCCCATACGAAAAAAACTGCCCTTGTCAATAACATGACCTTAAAGCATCTGACCTTGAATAGACCTATTCTTATATTTTTCTCTAATATATCACAAAAAGATTTCATAGAAATCGGTCCAGTAGTTTAGAAGTTTTTTTTTTCCACCATAGTACACCATTTTTCTTACGGCATACGGCCACCGTTTTGGAAATAACTTGACCTTGAAGCATTTCTCATCGAAAAAAAAATGGAATCTCTTATTTTTTACCTTTACTACTTTGCTTAAAAATTTCCGAGAAATCGGTCAATTAATTTCTGAGATATAAGTGACGATTTTAACGACGCGTATGGTGTTATTTGGTAATAACTTGACCTTGAAGCAACATTCGATGAAAAAAAAAAATTTTGTCTCTTATTTTTTCCCTTACTACTTTAAATACAATTTTCAGAGAAATCGGCCCTGTAGTTTCTGAAATGTAACTTTCGATTTTTACTGCATTTTTGGCAATAACTCGGTCTTACAACAGCAAAAAAATGCACATTTTTTCTAGACCACTTTTTTGAGCTCAGGGGGTGTTAAAACGAGTTCCTGCATCGTCAACTTTTTTTCCGAAAAAAGTCGGAATACAAATATCTATATATGCACTATGGGGTCGTATATAAATTAAAAATAAACAGAACATAAATACGCAAATGGATTGTTCCAAATTTAAATCCAAATACCTTTAAAAGCAGCTTTTTTGACACACGCTAGCAAAATAATAATAATGTAATTAACTAAGTTAAACCCATCCATCCAACACACCTTTTTCTATATTTGTTTTACCAGCTAAGTAATTTTATACCGCGAAGCAACGTCAACGTCACATACATACGAGTGATTATTTCGCAAAAATTCACGTCCCATTTGAGACACAAATGCTTGGCTGCTTGGTCTCTTAGCGCGGCATTAATTTTACATTAAAATAGTATATTCTTCAGAAGTAAAGGTCAAATATAGTTGAGTCACCATCAAACACAACAACTCAACGACCACTCCATTTTTCCATCCAACTATGCAGAATTTAAATTTTTTACGTCAATTTATATTATGTTTCTATACTTTGTTTATATATTTTTTTTTATATTATGTTTTTATACACCAAAAAAGCGTTTTATATTTTCAATATCGAAAAGTTTAATATTTCATTATGTTTATTTTATATTTTAAAAGCGTCGCCATACGCTAAAAGTTCAAGACATGTTCAAGGTGACGCACCTTCTTTTGGCGATCTTATTCCATTTTGTGTGTTTTGAAAACTTTGAAAACAAAATTTTTTGCGACTTTTACGCAAATAATACGTATTGTGAATAAAATGTGAAAAAATTGAGACGCATCACATTAATTTATTGTTGATTACTTTACTAGATATTTTTTAAACTGATTTTTTATACTGAATTTTGCATACATTATTATTGAGCTTTTATACGGTAATTGTGTATTTAAGCTAAACCGACTTTATATTTTAAAAAAAAAATTAAATAACAAAAATAACGATGACGGTACATTTTTCAAATGAGCTGTCGTTTATTGCACTCATACCTACAGTCATATGACCCCGCTTACAAGATGCTGATGATCTTAAAGACAAGATCATTTTGCTTCAATTAAAATTGACAAAAGCACCTCATATGCATTCAATTTTGTACAAATAATTGTAAGTTTATTGTGACTTATGACAATATGTCGACCTGGAAAAAGCAGTGACAAAGAACAACACGATTAAAGTTAATGCAAAGAACAATAAGACGGAACTGATATGAAGCTTTCGTGCTTCGTCTAATATACTCGTATATCAAGAACTTTAACGTCTCACACAAAGAAAGCGAAAAATCACATACAATTATTATTTTGTACAGCAAACATCACCCATATTACATAAAACAGCACACACATATTATAGTAAAGTGATGGAAAACTGAAGCAAAAATGATGATCACTATTTCTAAAACCCAGCCATTTTAACTTTCTCTGCACGTTGGAAAAAAAAACTACATCGCAGGGAGAGCGAGGTGTGAATTTATATACGACTGTAGCTTAACTACATTTTAATAAAGCTTTTCGGAGATATGAAAAATTTGACCTTGATTTTTGTCCAAAATTGGTACTTCTATTGTGATTATCAATAATGTAGAACATCATAGTACCCTAAAACACATAGCATTTGAATTAAACATTTTCATTGTAAAAATATGACCTTGCGTTTTCAAAATTTGACCTTGAAATATTGAGCAAGTTTTTTTTGTTTTATTCAAGCCTACAATAATGTGAAAAAAAATTTAAAAAATATTAAAGGTTTCTGAGATATAAAAAATTTGACCTTGAATTTTTCGATTTTGACCTTGAAATGTTCCTAAAATTTTCTTAACCTATTTTATCCTACAATAATCTGAAAGAATTTTTTTGATATTGTGTAAGGTGGCTGAGATAGAAAAGTGGGGTTTGTCCTTGTCCACCCCCTTTTCGCCGGAAGGAGCATCTAGCGGGATATAGGATATATGCAGTTTTGTTTTAGATACCTTGAAGATTAATTGTTGTGGAAATGAAAAAAATCGTAGTACCCATTTTTGAGCCCCTATACGAAAAAAAATTCTTTTGGCAATAACTTGACCTTGAAAAATCGAAGATCCTATTCTTATATTTTTGTTTAATAGTTTACAAAAAATGTTCATACAAATCGGTCCAGTACACTGTATGGCAAAGTACGGCGTACGGCGTACGGACGTACTTTTGCACATTTTTTCTAGACCACTTTTTTGGACTCAGGGGGTGTCAAAACGAGTTTCTGCATCATCAACTTTTTTTCCGAAAAAAGTCGGATTCCAAATATTTCTATATGCCCTTGGGGTCGTATATAAATTAAAAATGATATGCGAGTGCATTGTTTGTTTTGATTGGGTTAGGTTTGATGCTACTTGTTGCAGCATTCAATTGATTCAAATTAATTGCTCTTTCTTGACACTTTTATTTCGAAAAATTGCCAATTTATGACTAATATTGTACATTCTAATAAAATTTAAGATTTTACGGCAAATTTAACTATAATTACAAATTGCAGAATTTTTTTTTTTCTGAAATTTCATCGGCAATTCATTTGATACTACTACTGATTTTAAGTGTGTACAATTTTAATTTTAAATTTGATTTATATAACATATTTTTATGAGGACTGTAATATTTTAATTGGTTTTCCGGCATTTCTTGGTAAGAATTATTATGCGCTGTACTGGGAATCGAGAATTTATGCCGCAATAAATAAAATGAAATTTTGTAAATTTATTTAATTTAAATAATTATTGATAAAGATAAAAGAAACTGATTAAGAAAGGGAAATTTCGTCTATATATATTATTTATTAATTTATATGTTTTAGAACGGCAATAAATTACAAGATTTAATCCCTTTATTTGGAACTAAGACTTCAACGTTTAGATTTTTACATATTGGATTAAAATTATTGTCAATATTTCAATGAATACTTATGAAAATATTGACAATAAAAGTTTTAAATATTTTTAAAAATTCAAACTAATAAAACTGATTGCTGAAAATGACAATAAAAAAAAAAAAACAGGTGGCAGTTTTATCTATGGGTACCGAAATATTGTTTAAATTTCCATCAAATAAATTTTTTTTTCATTTTAAGCGATTATTTGATTTATGGTAGATTCATTAGATTTAAAATAATCTTACAAGTAAAGAAAAAAATTACAATTTACCTCATTACTGGAATTTCCATCGAATCATTTTCATTAAAAGAAAACCTTAGCAAAACAAAAATATATATTAAGGCGCAGTAAATGTTAAATAACACCGAATTAAAAATGTTTGTAATGAAAATAAACTGTAATCCTTCATGAATTATGAGTTAAGGCAATCTTAATTAATGAGTTGTTAAAAGCACATATTACCACAAATCAAATGTCATTAATTCTTGTTAAACAAATGGATTATTGCTTTCATAAATTTAGGAATATTTGTGCAATCGCCAATTACCCACCCTTTATAAAGCGATTTACGTTGCATGGATATATTCTTTTCTACATATCTTTGAATTATTTATAAACACATGTCGCAATGAATGTGCCCATTCCCACATAATATGTAACATGCATCGCCCTTTGTGCAAACTTCAGCTATATTACGTACCAAACAAAATTTGTTTTATAACTTATAGATTCTGTGCAATATTGCCAATTGCCATTTACAGTGGAAATTAGCAAGCATTTAATGTGTGTTTGCTCTTCATCGACATCACTTTTACAAAAAGAGGGGTGGACGTTTCTTTAATCGTTTTGTGCGTACATTTTTGCTGAATAAACACAATAGAATGCAACCCCCATGCGATATTCTTAATTTGTTGTATGATATAAGTCGTTGTATAAATTGTCCTAAATTGCTGTGTCACCAGAGTTTTAAAAGAAAATTAATTAATTAATTTCCTCTTGTAATTGCGTGTATCTAACAACTACAAGAATATGGTATACCGTTACAAATTTTTTTCTTGATATTTTGACCAAAAAAATAAGGGGGCTAAGTATACCAATTGCGCGTCTCATAGTTTGTATGACGCGGTATAAGAAAGTATAACAATTAATCTTTAAGGTATCTTAAACAAAACTGCATTATCCGATATCCCGCTAGATGCTCCTTCTGGCGAAAAAGAGGGTGGACAAGGACAAACCCCACTTTTCTATCTCAGCCACCTTACACAATATTAAAAAAAATTTTGCAGATTATTGTAGGATAAAATCAGATAAGAAAATTTGCGAAACATTTCAAGGTCAAAATCGAAAAATAGAAGGTCAAACTTTTTATATCTCAGATACCTTTATTATTTAAAAAAAAAATTTCACATTATTGTAGGCTTAAATGAGAAAATTGCTGAACATTTCAAGGTCGAAATCGGAAATTTCAAGGTTCGACGTACGGCGTACGGCGCTCATATCTCAGAAACCCTAAATATTTTTGAAATTTTTTTTTCACATTATTGTAGGTATAAATAAAATAAGAAAACTTGCTGAACATTTCAAGGTCAAATTTTGAAAACTCGAGGTCATATTTTTATAATGAAAATGTTTAATTCAAATACTATGTGTTTTAGGGTACTATGATGTTCTACATTATTGATAGTCTCAATAAAAGTACCAATTTTGTACAAAAATCAAGGTCAAAATTTCATATCTCCAAAAAGATTTATTAAAATGTAGTTAAGCAACAGTCATATATAAATTCACACCTCGCTCTCCCTGCGATGTAGTTTTTTTTTTGTTAATGAGTGAAAAGGGCCTATACGAAAATTGGAAATATGTGTACAATTGTGTGTTGTACAATAAATTATGGTTTTTTGTTAAGTTTTTTATTTCTTATTTCTATACTACCATATATTGACAATACGTTAAAATATTATAATTAAATAATGACCATATTTTTTTAAATAACTTTAATATTGACAAAATTAAATTTTGATACCCATATATTTGGAATTTTTTGAAGAAATATATTCAATACATATATTTTAGTATTGCCAAAAATTGCGTCATTTTTTTCTCATTGAAAATATCTATTCTCAATTTCTGTTTTAATGACAGTCAGGTATTAATCCTTTGTTTACTTTGTTAGTCCTCTCAATAGCGCCTTTCATTGCCCTAGCCCTGGAGCTGGAGTGTTTCTCGACGCTGCAGCCCACGTTCTATTAATTTTGTCACTGTTATACTCTCATTTTGACCCGATTGTTCTGGCACTCGGTTTAGAGTGGTATTATTTCTAATTAGCTGGCAAATCTTTTGCATAATTCCTGTTTTTTTATTTTTTGAACCGTCCGTATTCCCTTTTTATTCCTACTTTAGCTGAATCTTCATACTATTTTATTACTAATGTTTCAGGTGTACTTTTTCTCAAAGGCATCATTTTGTTTTTCAATAGCTTTATAGCAGCAGGAGGGTTTTAGCTAAAATCTCGCTGGGCTTGTTCCCGTTCATTCCGCTTGTCCCAAACCCTTCCTGCAGAATCTTAGTATTCCTACATTGACTGAATTTACTGATTCCTAGGTGCATCCAGCAACGCTGTTGCAGTCTCTGAATCTTCTCCAGACTCCTTCTGTAGGCTTAGAGTTTTGTTTTGTTGCGACATCCGCTTCAGAATTCATGGGTTACACCCCACGTTTTCGTAGGCCCGTCATTGCAGTGCTTATCCCAGTGGTACTTCTTGTCGAATGTCAGGCCTAACTAAAATAACAGATAGAGTAATGCAAATAAATAAAATTCCATAGAAATGGTTAATTTTAATTAAATTTATAAAAAGTTATTTAAACAACATAAACACGAACACTTCCCGCTTGTTATGAAACAAAATGTCTGTAAATTATATTTTTTTACTATTGATTTAAGTGGCGCCTCTAAAGAAAATTTATATCTCATAACTTATAACCATTAACCACTCGTAGTTTTCATTCTGAATGCTGCAGAGAATCAAATAATAAGTGTGATACGGCTGCAAATTTTAAAATGGATAATTGCTTTTTGTGGTTATTGTGTTCAATAAATAATCCATCAGCGTTTTGTATGGTAGTTTTCCTTACCTTCTCAGTACTGTTCAAAAAACACAACAAGCAAAAGAGTTCATACGTCAGAGAGGTGCAAGTTGATTAGTACAAATTTGCTATTACCTGCGAAGGAAAAAAAAGATGTAAAAAAAACACCTGTGCATCCGGCATAAGAGTCAATGTATCCAAATACACTTATTATATTATTTATTAGGTAGCTATGTAGATACAGTTGGGTAATATTATGTTCAAGTAGCCGTCATATGGTCTGCAAAGTGCGGCCAATATGCAGTTCTCATTAACCGCTCTCAAATTCATAACCAAAGTACGTAAGATTGAATGAAATTTAAAAATGTGATGATTTATGCACCAAATATTTTTGATTTCATAAATGACAAAAAATGACAAATCTCTTTTTTCCTGTCTCAAAATTTATAGATATAGTGCAGCAATGATTAGAACTCAGTTGTGTAATTATCAGCTCAAACGTTATCAGTTGAATCATTCGATAAATTTGGTTATTTCATTTTTTGCGTGCCTTGTTGTCACAAAAAATTAATTGTATGTTGTGTTTTATTGATTTGCAAGTTGTTTTGCACCTCGTAATATTATGCCACATTGAGATATGCGCAAATTTTTATTTCTTTGTGGCATTTGTCTTTGCAAATTATTGTTAATTACCTAGCGCGGGAACCTGTGAGTTGCACTGGAACATCATGTTATTTTCTAAAAGCGTAATTATAATCTTAAATGAAATCAAATTTCACACAAAACCCATGAAACAATACCTGTTTTCGAATATATGTATTGTAATCAAAGTAAAAATTGATGACGATGCCAATTGCTATGCTGAGATCTTGTTTTTATGCACTACTACTATGCTTCTAAATAGTACACAAAAATGTTATTTAAAGGATGGGCGCTTTATCGGCATTTAAGTGAAGAGTGCATCCCTCGATCGTTCCTCAAAGTAATATCGTGGAAGTAGGGCAAAACCGGATTCGTAATAATTATGGTTTAGTGGCGTATAAATACAACATGAGATAGAGATGTTAGAAATCGTATATAATATTTATAAACTGTTTTATTGTTACTAAAATTTAGCATAAAACTTCGTGATTATCAGAATTTTGCTTTGGTCAAAGAGTAGCACTGGTAGTGCTATATGGGCATTAAAAAATATCGGTTTCTTTACGAACCTATGTTTGTTTTCCTAAGTTAGTTTCAGAATGCCAATCAATACGTGTCTAAAATTTCGTAGCGGTATCATTTACAGTACATTCAAGCAGACATATATACACGGTCATTTCAATTTTTGTATAAGCATTCTATTAAAAATGTTGCAGATTTTGACAATACATTTCATTTTAAACCTGTGATTTTTTATTTTGCAATTTTTTAACAGAATTCTAAATTTGTAAAGGTGCTTATAACTAGGAATGATTTAATTGAAACGGTTGGAGCATGAATTTATTGACAAAACAGTTGAGATAACGGTATTTGAAGGGGAAAAGTGATTTGATTTAGGTTAAAATCGATTTTAGATGAATTGATAAAAAATACGAATATGGTTTATTGGCTTAACATTGAAAATTTTGCAAAGAATTTATTTATTTACTTCACTTATTCAAACGTTACAACCCATAAATCAGTTTGATAAAGCCATTACAATCTTATAATTATATATATAAACAAAAAAGTGGAAAAAATGTTTCCCAAATTATCGGATACTTTAGCTTTCAGTAACACTATAAGCACACTTTCAGTTTATCAAGAAACAGTCCTCAAGCCAGATAATAATTTGCGTACATAATATATTTTAAATGAGTGTACTTTAACTTTAGATAAAACTGGTTCAATCCTTTAAAACTTCAATTTGGAAAAAATTACAAAATCACATGCAAAAACTGATACAGTACATTTTTAACCTAAATTAAGTGCATGTTCCCACTAATTAAATTCCACTAATATAAATGGCAAATTCATAAGAAAAGAAAAAATTTTGTCCTCCACTTGGTTTAAGGACGACAGCGTCATACAAAATTACACAATGCTAAGTTTGAATCAGATAAGAATTATTCCCCATCACACAAAGGTCACAACAATTGATCGAAAAGTTTGTGTTTATCCGTTACCATGTGGACAGTTCAAACAACCAGTCAGTTTTCTAGAATATTCAACATACTCCTTTCTTAGTTATATTATAAATACATATCCTCTTTTTAGTACAATCGCGATTAATAAGGAGTGCCGTAGGTATGTGAGGCAGTTGCACACATTATTTTCAATTACACAGTACGGTTACGATACGTTATGCAATCAATAAGATATTAGGGGTCGGACGGCCCGTGTAGGCAGGCGTGCGTGACAATCATTAGTACAGTAAATATTGGATGAGTTCCTGTTGTTATGAACATTGTTTATTCCAGATGCCATATGAAACATGTGTTTCCACCTGGAGAAAGGTAAATTTTTTAACTGATTTTAATTCATCTGTTTTTATATGTTGAAATGTTTTTTGAAGTTGCCAAAGCCCACATTTTAATTGCAATTAATATATAGATTAATAGCAGGATATTTAATCTTGCTCATAGAATGCGTTTTATTTTATCACTAAAATCGCAGCTAAGATTTAACTTATTTTTAGGTAAAGTTATAATCAAAATGTTTTTTTAAATTTAATTTAAGTTTAATAACAGATGTTAGTTTAATCGTTAAGACAAATAAGAGCTTAACTTTGCTTTGAAGCTCTGCAATATGTTGCGTCCTAAATTTCGTAAAACCTACTTAAAATTTCACTTAAATACTCCCACAATTCTATAAAAACTACAATTGAGAGCACCACAATGAGAAAAGTAACATGCCCAATATTCCACAAATATGTGACTTGCATTTCATAATAAATACAGCGCAAATTCATATGAAGGATGTTTTCTGTTTACAATTTATAAAAAAAACACAGAAACAACAACAGCCTGTCTGCAACATGAAAAAAAAAATGTAAAAAATATTATACCAAATGCATGCATGTAATTTACTCAAGCGTGGAGCTCAATCATAGCGTTCGCCGAGTGCTGCAGACTTTAGCTACGATCCATAGACAATACAATGCTGTTAGAGTTTCCATTTGTTGAATTAATTGCTTCCATTATATAATTTGGAATTTATTGACCTGCACGGCTGTACCAGTTGCGGTAGTATGTTTTACCCATATTCTTTTTCAACCGGACTTTAATTTTGCTGATGTTGTTGTTACTTTTCTCTGTGCTTAAAGTAGGAACAATTGGTGTTTGAAAAATGTCGAAATTATAGTAGACGTAAGAGTTTTGGTCATGCAATAGTTGTGAAACTGACCTTTATAGTACGGGTCTTAAATTTAAAATCGATGCTGTGTGGGAAAGGGGAAATAAACTATTTGGTATGTAAGGGAAAAGAATCGGACGATACCCAGAAGAGTAACGTGTTAGCAGATAAGCTAGCAGAGGAAGGTTCAAACCTAGACATTTTCCTGGCTGAAGAGGTGAACATTTCAATAAATTTGGTACTCGTAGAAAGACAAATTTACCATCATTTTCTATCATTATTCAACGAGAGGTGTCAGTGACTAACAACCTGTGGCACGGCTAAGAAAACTTAGCCGAAAACATTGTACACCTATCCTATGCGAATATAGCCACAACTATCGCTGTATATAATGGTCACTGGCCAATAGGGAAACATGCATCATGTCGAATCTGCATCGAAACAAGCAACCATGAAAGGATCAGACAAATCACACTCGGTAGTCACTTCCTCAACATCCTCAATGATATATGGGGTGATTCCAGTACCGCGCCGAAGTGCGGGTTACGACTTACGCCTAACGCCACTTCTACCAACCAGCCATCCATAGGCTGTGTGCTCTTATTAAATATTGATGATGTAACGCTGCACATTAAATAAAACGATGTCGTCGTTACGATGCCTTTTGCGTCGTGGGTGTTTTTGCAATGAGACAAGGCACCACATAGTTTACTACAAACTTACACTGGAAAGTGAACTCAATTTTAAGTACTAGCTATAGCGCATCTTAAGTCATAACAACTCATATTGGGATGACTTACCATTTTATTAAAGCCACATAAAATTAGGCACACACACACACCACCATCAGTGTAAACTGTTTACCCATTTTACTTTCTTCATAGCATATTCGGCAGTTAAAATTACATGCATCGCTAGTTTTTGTTTTGTTTTAAAAGGGTATTACCAAAGCTCTCGGTTTTTGGGTAATATTTTTCAGTCGGCGCATGCTTCTGTGGCCTGCGCAGTACTTGTACAAAATTCTTCAAGTCATCGTTGTGAGGTATGGGTGTGAATTATGTATTCTTTGATATAACCAGAGCATAACAACGAAACAAATAAGTACCTCAATATGCGAAATAACCGTAAGCGTACTGCATCTACACACGTCACATAACATAGGTATAACATGTAAAAACGAAAATGTGAAAAGAGATTCGTTGATGATTTTTATTGCTTATTTCGCTTTCAATTCAAATGTTTCAAAAATCAGAAGGAAATTCTTCTAATGGATTTTGGGTTCATTTAATAATCACTGTTAATTTTTTTAAAACAAGAACAATGGTGTTAAAATGTATAATAATCATTAGAGGGTTCTAAAATTGATTAACTATAGCGTCTCAATATATTTTACGGATATTATCAGGACTGCAAATATCTGAATAAAAAGTATCATCAAATGATGATCAAAGGTCACAGGAATACTATGGCAATGCAAACGCCATCCCAATGTCCCAAATTGGTTTACTGCTTGAATGCACCCATAGTAAGACCATATCTCCTATAGGGAGCTATAGTGTGGTGGACAAGAGTAAGCTTGGAACTCCAACCACATCATTATATATTCTTCTGAATCTTCCTCCTCTGGAAGCTGTTATAGCAATGGAGGCTAGAAGAAGTTGGTACTGGTTGAGTGCCATACTGGGGAGAAATATTGATGCCAGTATCACATTTGGTATAAATAGAGTATGATACTACTTAAGACTAGTGAATATGAACCGCAGTGGAATGATACAATGATTTTAAAACTCATTTTCCCTTGCATAACTAACTGGACTAAAGGGAAATCCATTGTAAGTGGAAACAGTCATGAGATTGAACAACAGCAACCCCGGAAACGGCATTGCTCACAATCTCGCATGAAAAGGGTCGGATAACGCCTTATGTGGACCAGAACCTTGTAAAGGGAACTCCTATCAAGAACTAAAAAATTAAAAGGAATAAAGAACCGTCAATATATCACTTAGATTACTATCAGGAGTAGGAACGCTACAGACACACGAAAATGTTTGTGGGAGGTCCCGATGCTAAGAGAACCAAGTTAATCTTAGGACTAAAACGCACTAACCTCAAGAATGTGGTTTCGATGGTGAAGGGGCATTGCCACAGTATCAGGCCTCAGGGTATGTTCACCCTTGTATGAAAGTTGTTGTGAAAAAAATTAGTGAGACTAAACACTTCTTGTGTGACTGTTCAACTTATAATCACATGAGACATAGAACGCTTGGCCAACTTCTTAAGAAGGACAAACCGCTTCGGTGAGAGAGAGTGAGAAGGACGTCAGTGAAGGTGCATAATATATGGTCTTAAAACATAAAACATAAAAAAAAAAATTATTTTTATTTTTTTTTGCTCTATCTTCCCATTTCATATAAAATATTATAGACACTCCTATGCATACATATTTTTATAACATAATTTTGCCAGGAATTATTCCTTACCCCCATACACACATTATACATAAGTGCGCCATAAGCAAAAAATCTTAAAGAACTTTTGGAAAAAAACAGTTTAAATTCACAAACAATAACAATTATTACAAATAAAAATTAAAAACTTCTAATTTTCCACAAAAAATAACGGTAAAATAATAGCTATAAGTCTTTACAATAGAATAAGTCAAACGATGACCGCATGTTGAACGACGCACCATCCATGACGTCATCACCTGCTCTTATATCAACAGCTGGCCTTATAACAGGCCAACCAGCTGAAATGGCCGTCCAGCTGGATTCCGATGAGGATTTCGTCATCAGCGACGACGACTCACAAACTATGAAAAGAAAAAATATTTCATCTTCCTCAAACAAAGTCAATTTATCTAGGGAATCGATCATCTCTGATGAATCCATTATTAATAAACGCCAAAAACATAATGACAATATCCAAAAAGACCTAGCCTTCCTTAGGCAAGAAGTTAATAGGCTGAGATTTTAACACAACAAAACAGCCAGTGCCCATGCTCGCGAAAAACGCGATATTATGTCAAAATTCAAAACAATTCTCAGAAAAAACAATATCTCACTCATGGAACCTCAACCTTCCACATCCACCAAAACTATATACACGCATGAGGATCGTCAGTTTCTGACACCAAAACGCACAGCTAAACAAACACAAAAATATACTCACACCGACACTCCATTACCCTTACACTCATCCTTCGATTTGCTCCCCCACTTAAAGTGGTGGATGTGCTTCGCCTTATTACGCCGACATCCAAACAAAGACAGCACCCATTACCCCTGTTCATCGTTCAGTTCTCGAACGACTCTGACATATCATATTTGAAAAATCTCACAAACATCCTATACAGCAAGGTGGCATGGGAATCGCCCAAGGCTACGGCAAAGCACTCGCAATGCCATCGCTTCCAACGTTTTGGCCATTCCCAAAAGCGCTGCCGCATGCCACCGCGCTGCGTTAAGTGCATTGAAAGTTGAAACACACCTCACAACCGATTGCACTACTGACAGAGCCATATTGCGTAAACTGCAATTTTTACATACGGTTTGCCAAGGCTTAAAACAATAATAACAACACACCCAAGACACATAATACAAATGTGGTCGTGCAACCCTCACGCCCATCCTTGCACAAAAAGGTGACCATCGCACCCCCACCTACATATACAAATAGAACAAACAACACCCCCACATATGCCCATCCCAACAGGGGCAGTCAATCAATGCTCCCACAGCGAGACACGTCTCACAACCTATAAATAAATCTTAATAAATTCAATGACATTTTCAAAAAACGCATTGGAATATCACCAGAGGACCTCAGAGCTAGATAGAGTGGCCGGCCCTAACGACGAAAACGTCACCGCCAAATTTTTTAAGGTTAAAAAAATCCTGTGTGATAACTACCGAGTGTACTTACAAATACCTACTGTTGCTCAACGACACAAACACATTCGACACAGACACCTGTGATCACTTTATGAAATCACCTAGAGTAGTAAAAATAATTAAGGGATTAAAAAACCAAAAGTCTTGTGGTCTCGATGGCATCCCAAATATCACCATAAAAAATTTTCTCATAGGCATGGTCCGGATCCTCACCGCGCTTTTCAACCACTGCACCAATGTGGCTTATTATCCCACAGCGTGGAAAACAGCCAAGATAATTCCGTTGCACAAAAGCGGCAAGTCGCACCTGGAATGCGCGTCGTATAGACCCATTGCGCTCACCCCATGTCTGGGCAAATTGTATGAACTAGTTATAATGCATAATCAGCTGGGGGAATTCGTGGATCCCGAAAACAGCAGAAGCAACATGATGAAATTTTTAATTTATATTTTTTTCACATTATTGTAGGAATAAATAAAATAAGTAAACTTGCTGAACATTTCAAGGTCAAATTTTGAAAACTCAAGGTATTTTTATAATTAAAATATGTAATTCAAAAACTGTGTGTTTTAGTGTACTATGAGATTCTACATTATTGCTAATGTCATTAAATGTATCAATTTTGGACAAAAACCAAGGTCAGAACTCAAAAACTTCAAGGTCATTTTCCATATCCCCGAAAAGCTTTATTAAAATGTAGTTAAGCAACAGTTGTATGTAAGGTCAACACCTCGCTCTCCCTGCTATGTATCTTTTTTTTTTGGATATCAACCGGGAATTCTCAGCGGTTAAGTTGTTGGGTCTCTTTTTTCTTCTTAAAAGACATTTTAACGCATATTGCCAGTCGTCAGTGTTCGTGTCCTCGAGAATGATCGTATTGAAGTCTTTCTCAATTTACGTTTGTTATTTGTGTGGCCTCTACTGATGCATTCATTTTGATTTATTATATATACGATCCCAACTTCTGACTTTTTCGGAATAAAAGTTGACGATGCAGAAACTCTATTTGACACCCCCTGAGTCCAAAAAAGCGGTATAGAATATATGTGCAAATGTACGTTTGTACTCAATCTCATATTTTTATAATGAAAATAATATGAAATTCAAGAACTGTGTCTTTTAGCGTACTATGATGTTCTACATTATTGCTAATCTCAATAAAAGCATCAATTTTGGACAAAAATCAAGGTCAAAACTCAGAAATTTCAACACAATACATTGAGATTTGAGGCACAGGTTTACATTCGCGTTTTTCATTTCTTATTTGTTTGTTACCAATGCAAATTAATTTTCATCACAAACCGTTTCTTGAATTTCATTTATTCATGTTTAGCGCGTATATTTGTGCATGAAAAAAGTTTAAAAGTGAAAACAATAAATACACTGTATTGAGAGTCCATCAAGAGCTATTTCAAAAAGTAAAATGTAAATGCATAATTCATCCAACTGGTCAAGCGTAAATGCGACAAGGAAAAACGTAGCGTTTGCGGTATTATATGCCCCTTTATAGCCCCGTTTTTGTTACACCTACTATCGGCTATTTTTAAATTATTTGCCAACGATGCAGAAAAGTAGGAGCAACAAATACAATACAACTCAAATCAAAACGACGTTTGTATCCAAATTTAATATTTCACGACTTTATCCGCAATAGTGATCATACTCTGCCGCCATTGTCTTTCCTTATTCTATTCATAATGTTTTTATTTTATTTTTTGTAAATGTTTTTATGTGAGCGTTTATTTTGTTTTCAATTTACCACCCATCATGCCAGCTACATTTCTCATATTTTATTTTATTAGCCAAATCAAAAGAAAATGCATTAATAATGTTATAATTAATAACAATAAAGTCTAAATGTTAACATGTAACCAACTGGTATTGCGCAATACTTGACGTACTATAACGTGTTATGCTATTGGGTATTTGAAAGAGAGTTTTGAGCGTCATCAAAATTAGTTATTAGATAAAATGTATTATTATGTATATTATTTAAGGTTAACAATGCAAGTTATCGTTATAAATTATTGTATAAATG